>JANHGN010001852.1:10701-50889 GCA_024605025.1 Megaceryle maxima
GAACCTTTTTTTTTTTCTAGGAAAAACAAAAAGGAGGTTTTTTTTAAATTTAAAAAAAAAAAATTTTATAAAAAAAATGAGGAAATTTGTGGGAAAATATTTAAAAAAAAAAAAAAAAAAATTAAAATTGTCCAATATCCCATTCCCAGGAAATATCTACTACCATCTAAAAACTGATTACAAAAAGACATTATAACTCCCACTTCCTTGGGTCTCAGATGCACAGACATGAATAGAACACTAAGCACCAGTTTAACTGCATGGCATTGGCATAACAATCTGTAAGTACATACCTAAAAATAAAGACGAAACATTTCACATTTCCATTTCAGGCAGAGATGGACCAGAATAGGAGATCCTTTCAGACCCAGATTTTATCCACCTTGAAGTTTCAAGGTGCTTTGGATTGGAAATTATAGGTGAGCCTCTCCTATTATTACAAGCCATTTTGTAATGCACCGCTGTAGATCTCAGATATTTAGTTATGTTCATTTACAGCCACGACTATGACACTCAGAACTTGTTCATTCACACTGCCCTTGTAATTTACTTTGAATATGAGAAACAATTTTGCAGATAAGGAAGTGTGTTTGCAGATTATTTCTGGAAAATAAAAGGTATAGATCAAGTCTGCTATTTGCTGCAACATTGGCACACCTCTCCCAGTCTGAAAGGTATTTATTGTGAGATTTTAGGGGCTACAATGCTGAATAACTGAAATTTAACTGTTTACTGATGTAGAAAATGGAAAATAGGTCTCTATCCTCCTAGCTGGTGCTATAGCTACTGAACACTAGGTTTACTCTTCTTCACTTGGTGACTCAAGGGCAGTGAATATGCAAGGACTCCATGAGAAGCAGAAGGAATTTTTCAGTCCACAATAACTCGTACAAGATGATGATAAGAAAACTCTCGAATGAGGTGCATAACACATGCTTACTTTGGCAGCAGAGAAAGGTTGAATACTTAAGATGTCTTTCAGGGAAAAGAAGGCATTACTGATGGTTTATACAGTATTTTATCCAGTAAGCATGGGTTGAAACAGTTATGAGATTGAGACCTGTTACTGAAACAGTAACACAGAAATGTCTAGTTTATGAGTCTGCAAAAGAACTGGACAGATGGCTATATGCCTGATCATTGTAAGATAGTAGAAAAATGGCTTTGCAGGCCATGATTTCTGTCATCATACAAAGGACTGCTGCTATATTTTATAAGACAGCCCCTCAGATCTGCTGAGCTGGTCACATCTGAAGTTCTCAGAGCAAGACACCAGTGCCTCAGAGCAGGGCATCCTGGGCATTCTTTAAATGGCTGGATAAACTATTACAGAAGATGAACACACACACCTATTTCAGGGGGAAACTGGGATATTATTTTTCTTAGAGCATTTTGAAGAAATAGATATCATTAACAGTTGGACTTGATGATCTTCAAGGTGTCTTCCAACCAGAGAGATTCTATGATTCTATAAATACTTTTTTTTATTTTAAAGCAACTGGAATATTGGAATTTGGAAAAATATGAGGGTGTAGTCATTCATTCAGTGGATATTATATACACACACACATATATATATGTATATCATACTCTTACACACTTAACAATGACAGTTTTGAAACATACTCAAAATCAGCTTACACCAGCAAATATAAATTACAATAAAACTCACTTTATGTGCTTCTTGAGAAGGTGATAAACAGTCTTGTGCATCCTCCTTCCAAGAATTCAGGTACTTTTGGGTGCTTCAGACAGATGTCTTCAAATCCTTGATTCCTTCTAGAATATAGGGCATGATAAACAAGTGGACTTACTTAATGTACCAGTGCAATTATTAAAGTAGGACCTCTGTTCAGGAAGACCCAAAGCTGAAAGCCTTTTAACAAAAAGTATCCTGGAGATACAGACTTGAGAGACTGTCAGATTTAACAACACAGCTTTTATCACTTGTCAAATACTGTTGCAGGGAAGCCTATTTAGAAATGTCATGTGGTAGAGCAGCTGTGTAGGTGTGTACAGGATGTCAGAGCCTGTTCCATTTGCTGTCTTTCCTCAAAGTGCTTATTAAGTTATTACAGTCACAATCTTCTAATACTGTAATTCTGTGCAGTAAAAGTCATTTATGTATCCATACTAAATATTTTTACTCTGTGTCAGATAACAATATATCTTGTACATTTCTCAAACTTGCAATTTAAAATAGTGTTTATTGCAACTTAATTACTGAATCCTGAGTGGAATTACTACACCTTGAAATAAGTGGACATACATAAGAAAAAATAATTGTATAGTCAATGTATGAATCTGAATAAATCTCTTATTATATATGGAGATATTATATATCTCCATATATATGGAAAACATATATTTTCCATGAGACTTAGAGAGAAAGTGTTATTTTCTGCACTGTCGAAAGCTTAGTTCCATATCACCATGCACTGTTCTTGCCTTTGTTGTTGCTGGTGGTTGCTCTGGGTGTTTACAATGAAAGGTTTGAATATCAAGCTGGCAACACATAAACTGAACTGTTCTACTTCCTCCAGCAGTTTTGATTCAATTGGAAAGCCTGCTTAGTATACCGAGCAGGTTATTAGTAACAGGATTTAAGGCAGCTGTCTCCATCATGCTTTTGCAGATAGTTACAAATGCTCACATCTTTGTCAGACAGCTTTTTCAAGTGATATTTTTAAAAAGTAATGCTGGATATTGTCAACATGATACAGGTACTTCTGCATTTTTGTTGCTGATTTTTTTTTTTATTTCTCTATGTGCTGATCTTAGCAAGGAGTGTTTGGGATTTGGAATAGCAGTAGTGCCTAGTGAGTAGGAGTGTGTCATTCTTTAGTGGCCAAATTATGTCACATTCTGTTTCCTCTAAGAGAAAAAGTGAGTGACAGATACCTTTAGCTTTTCAAACACCAAAAGTTTGCAAATCCGTATTAAAATTGAGAAGTCAAAGATTTTTCTCAATCTGTCAAAAACCAGAGCCATGAGAGCTTTTGCAGAATAACTTCTTCCTTCATTCTTCCTTCCTATTCCAGTAACATGGTTTCATTCCCTAATACTAGCTAAGCACAGATATACAATGCACTACTTTCTCTTCGTAGCTTGAGGGGGGTCATTAGTTTATTACAGATGTTCCAAATTAACCTTCTATCCCAATAAGGCCAGATGTGGTTTTACACTGCACAAATTCATCATGGTAATATTTGTTTTCTAAAACCCAGGATGTTTTCTAAAGTAAATCATCATCTTGATTACATCATAGCATATTGAGAAACTTTTATGGATGTTTATGAGAAGGGCAGGAAATGAGAGGTAAATTCAAATGTGTTTCAGAAAAGTTTATAGTCTATCTAAATTTCCTGGCCTTAAGGAGTTTAGTGCCTCTAATTCAGTACTTCAATAAAGTTAATTACCTTGGATATTCCTTTCAATGTGAATGTAATGCTCAGACAAACATAGCTATTGAAGGACCTTGTATTACTGGGTTCACATGTATATCCATGTGTCTGTAAGTCCTAGGCATGGGCTAAAGCTCCACTGGACCCACTGAAGTGCACACAGGATGTGTGTAGGCTGCCAGGTTGGTATTTCCCACATCACATTCAGTGCTCCTGGTTGTCTACTTGTGCAGGTTGGGAACCTTCCCAGTCCCTACACTCAGGATACTCTTTTCTGGTGGACCCAGAGAGGAATGGGCAGGGAAAGAGGTAATGGCTGGTGGGATCTGTTTTGTCCCATCTTGGAGGTGAGATTCTACAGAGGAACACCAGAACATGGGCAGTGGTAGTGTGCTCCCTCCTCTACAGTCACAACACATCATGAATAGCCTTCCCTAATTCACAAAGCTTACAGGGTGAGTATCGAGGGAACAAATTTAATATTTACTTGCTATTATTCCATCCACAGATTACTTTTCTCTGGGGAGCCATCAACAAGCCTTTAATGCAATATTCAACCTCATTAAGAGCCTGTGTAAAGACACCAAAAGAAAGAGGTCAGCACCGACTCTTTGAATGTATGATGTCTGCACCTGAGGAAAAATACAATAAAAAGAAAATATCCATTCTCAGAAACAATCTGTTTGTTAACAGGAGCCACTCTGATGGCAGAAACAAAGCATAAATTAATATAGTCTACATTTTAAAGGGCAAACCTCAAAGCAGAAATTTTTATCCAGAGAGCAAAAGAAAGCCAAACACTTTATGAAGTCTGCTAGAGACTACTATTGTTATTGATTATGTGCAGAAAAACCACTGGAATGGTAATGGACATGGACAGCGCTATAAAACTTCCAGACAGACAAAGAGATGATAGATTACAGATAAGAAACTACACAAGCACAAAAACTTAAATTTAAGATAAGAAAGAAGATGGGAAAAAAAACCCAACCCCCCCCACCAAAACAATCTAAGAAATTAACACGAAATACTAAATAAACAAAGATAATAAATCAGCCAGCTGAAGTCCCAGATAATGGCTTTGCCACCAGAGCAAAATTACCTTATGTGATACCAGTCACCTAATTTTTTAAACCTGACATGATCACAGAATTGGAAGGGGTCTTAAGAGGCCCTCTCCTCTACCGCTACTCTCCAGGACAATCACTTTTGACAGGCCTTCATTCTGGTTTAGAACACATCTTGTAGTGAAGATTTCACAGTCTTCCCATGAAATCCTACTGCTTTGCCAGCCTCAGCCCAGGAATGGCTAATGCATATTTTCCTTTCCTGCAATTTAAGTACATATTCCTCACCCTGCCCAAGACCATCATGAAGAATAGACTATCCTCCTGTACTGGGTTTACATGGCAAGGTTTTGGAGGTGCCCCATGTCAGACACAATCAGGTCCAATGGGCTCCAATGGACCCACTGATGGCCAAAGCTGAGCTACTGCTGGTAGTGCCTTTGTGATAACATATTTAAGAAAGGGTGAAAAATGCTGTACAGCAGTTGTGAGGAGGTGTAGTAAGAACAATATGAGAGAAGCAGCCCTGTAGACACACAGGTCAGTGAAGAAGGCAGGGAAGAGGTGCTCCAGGCACCAGAGCATAGATTCCCCTGTAGCATTTGGAAAAGACAGACCATGGTGAAGCAGGTTATCTCCCTGCAGCCCATGGGCAACCCACACAGGAGAAGGCTCTTGGTAGAAGCTGCATCCCATGTAGAGGAGGCAACACAGCAGTAGGTTTTCTGGCAGGACCTGTGGCCCATGAGGGACCCATGCTGGAGCAGTATGTTCCTGATGGACTATATCCTATGGGAAGGACCCATGCTGGAGTAGTCCTTGAAGGACTGTACCTCTGAAAGGGACCCTCACTAAAGCAGGGGAACAATGTGAGTAGAAAGGAGCAACAGAGATGAAAGGTTATGAACATACCACAGCCACAATTTCCTATTCCTCTACATGGCTCAAGGACAAGGCAGAAGAGCTGGGACTGAATTTGAGCCTGGGAAGAACAAGTGAGAGTGAGTGGAGGAAGGTGGTTTTAGTTTTGTCTTTGTTTCCCACCCTCTTAATCCATTTTTAATTGTCAATAAATTAAATTAATTTTCAAGTCAAGACAGTTTTGCCCATGACAGTAATTGCTAAGCAATCTCCCTGTTTTTATCTCAGCTCACATTTTTTTTCATCTGTTTTCTCACCCAACTTGTTGAGAAGGGAGAGTGAGTGGCTTGGTAGGCATCTGGCAGACAGCCAAGGTCAACACACCACATCTCCTTACTATCTTTTGAATATTTAAAGAACATTACTAAGTCATTTTTGTAGATCAGACTTACAGTATCAATCCTCTTTGGTCTTAAATTAAGTGAATTTTAACTGAAGGTAACTTTAGAAATGTAAAAAAACATAAGCAATAAGAGTTAGAGATCACCTAAGCCTTATTTAGCACAAGCTTAGAAGAAAGAAATCTTGAAAAGCAAGAGATGAGCTGAAATTTTCCAGAAGCACAGTTTGTAAAAAGATCTTAATTGCAAATAATAACATTACTATGCCACTTATCATAAGTAAACCAGAACAGATTTATATTAGTGGTATGGTAAGCAGGAAGAACTTCCCTCTGAAACAGCATTCCTTGAGGGCTGAGCTCATAATCATACACAGGCCAGACACTGAAATGACTAGGTCTTCTCAGAAGCTTTGTTTTTTTGAGTATCAGGGAACATCTCAGCATCTGAAAGTTTTAATCTCTAATGTACCAGTCATCATTTAGTCATTTCTAAAATACAGATTAAAACTTTCTAAATTCCTTGCTTTGAGTTCCATTCGATCATCATAATTTATACACATTCATTTATTGCATTATATTCTTCTTTCCTTTTTCCTTTTGGAATTTCTGATCTTCTGATCAAAGGTTGTTTTTTTACTTTTCACAGCTGTAAAAGCCTAGTTTTAAGGCTTGGGCTCCTTGAATTTTTCTGCTTCCCACCTCATAGCAGGGAGTCGAAACTCTTTTTCATCCTCACTTCTTTAAAGTAAGCAGATCCTGTTGGTCTATTACTTGGATGTCTGCACTCAAAAGTGAATAATGCTTTTGAGCTGAGTCTTTATTTCAAGTATCTTATAAGTTTTACTCTGCTATACATCCTAGGATGGCATTTCCCATTTTTGTAACAATATGACCATTTCATGTCCTTATTAGATGAGATTTTTTTTCTTCACAACTGTTGAAGAAAGTTGCTCCCCATCCTGTATCGGTGGGGATGCTTAATGCTACTTGTATATAATGCTTTTGGCTAATTTTAATTTAATTCTTACTTCTTTTTTAATTACATTCCATTTTTAAGTCCATTTTTCAATTTGCCAGGGATGTTTTGAACTCTCTTCTTTTCATCAAAAGAATTTTCTCTCCTTCTTGGGTAAGTGACATCTGCAATTTCAATTTAGGAATTCATTAGTAGAAATTAGAAACCATCATTATTAGTACATTGCAAGATGAATCACAGTTTGAAATACTTGAATCAAGATTTCATTTCATGCTACCTCTAAATTGTAATGAAGTTTGCACAGATGAGAATTCAGAGACACTTTGGATTGGTACAATAAGAAGCTGTTTACTTATGTCCAGATTCCCTGGTGTCTCAGGCTACCAAAGGGTCTAGCATGTGTGAAGGTCTAGCTCTACCCCAAGGTAACATGCAGATGACACCAAACCAGAAAGTTTGATTCTTGAGTCTGTTCACCACTCATGCTATTGTCTGTGTTTCATTTATTTTATATTATTGTATTTTATTATTATTTATATTATTCCATTCCCCAGTAAATTAAGTTCTCTATTAATAAATGGACTTGATTCAGTAGGCATGCCTTACATTAAGCTAAGTTCTCTAGAGGCACTCTCTGTCCTTTTCTTTAAGTGATAAATGGAGTTGTTTCTAAAAATGGTGATGACAAGTTCTGTCCATAATAAGTATTTCAGTAGCTAAGTTATTTAGCAATACGGGAAAAAAAAAAAAAAAAAAAAAAAAAAAAAAAAAAAGAGTCATTCCTCAAGCTCTAATTATAAGGTTATTTAAAGGGTTATTGTCTAATACAGAATTTCTGGATTGTTTTGGAGGGGCTCAGATTCTGTACCCAGTCCAACAGGGCTTGTGCTTGCCCGTGCTGGCTCCTCCACGCTGATGGAAGCCATCAGCCAGCAGAGCAGGAACTCAGGAGGCCATTTCCACATGGCAAAGGGGGAGATGCTCTACATTCATCAGATGCAGAGCTGTTGGCAGAAAGGAGCAGGCTCTGAATTAGATTTAAGTTTTAGAAACAGAAATTTATATAATTTGATTCAAAGCGCCCAGTATCATGATGTTTCTTTGAAGTAATCTGAAATAATTTTGGAGCTAATTTCTGTGCACAGAGACAATTCCAGGACTTCCAGCTGTATAATACCAGGTGTCATCTGTGCATTAAAAAGATTACACCACAGGGCCATGATCCCAAAAAGCTTTGTATCTTTGCTCTATTGTTATGGCCTCAATGGAACTAGCAAGGCCACTTATATGATTAAAGTTGAATGCATAAAAACAACTTTCTAGTATCAGAACCAAAAAATGAACATACAAATAAGGGTATGGGTAGATAATCATGCTTTAAGTGTATTACACCTGAAAAAAAAATTTTTTTGCATTTTCTCTTTTCCCCAGTGACAGTTGTCTTGCAACTGGGTTTTAAGAGAACAGTGAAAGAGTGGGTAAGAACGTTATTAAAACCTTGACTTCCTTCCCTGAGGCCTCTTGTTCCCAAGATTCAGCTCCTAAGAAAGCTAATCTCTTTATCAGACTATAACCAAAAATCCTTTCAGACATTTATAATTTTTTTTTTTTCCATAACTCCGTTAATAATACAGCTGGACATAACTGTTAAGCCGCGTGCTTACATTTTTGTTCAAAAAGGATTTTATCAGTTTGAACGTAGACGGAGGAATTCAGGGTCGGGAAAGCCACTTTTGAGAGGCAGACCTAATCTTGAGCTGCTTCTGCCCCCTTGCGACCATTGTGACATGCTTTCTGCAGCTATTTTCTGTGTAAATTTACTCTTCACACCCTCAACCCTTCTCAAAACAGGCTCCCAGTGTGCCACGAGGTGACTGTGGCTACACTAGCTGAGACCCTCCATGCCTGGGCTCTCTGCTCAGAGGAAGGCAGAACACTTTGGCTCTACTTGTAGAGGAAGAGAGGGGAAAATAAACAAACACAACAAAACGAAAAAAACAAAAACAAAACAAAAACAACAACAACAAAAACAAACAAAAACAAAACAAAACAAAAACCCCAAAAAACAAACAATCACATAAAACAGGTTTCTGATTTAACCTGAAAATTTTGTTTTTCTCTAGATTCATACTGGAGGTTTTGCAGCATAATATAGTAATGAAAATAATAATGGATTGTTTGGAATAGAATGAAATACAGAATAGAATAGTAGAACTCTTTCCACAGACACCCTGGGATCACAGTCTCCTTGCTAATGCTGCTTATGTTATAACAACTTTCAAACACAGTGAGCTTTAAAAGACATGCCCTTAAATACCACAAAGCTTGCACAAAAATAAAGCCTGGCTAGCCCACTCTGTTGTGACTCATTCCAGTAAGCTTCCATTACCATTTTTGCATATGTGTCTGCTTAACAAACAGCAGAGAGCTCCTGCTTAGACCATCTTTCTCTCTAGGACTTGTAGGGAAAGGCTGTTATACTCTTTGGGCATATATATATATATATATATACACACCCGCCACCCATTTTCCTCACTTATACAGCTGCTTTCACATATAGAAATAGAGATTCATCAAAACACAGACTATTTATTAAATATTTGTGATTCCCTCTATACAGAAAGTGAGAAAGTAACAAGTGGACATTTTGTCAAAGGTAAAATTTAATTATTTTTTTCTTGATTACTGCTGGAGATCACCATCATTTCTTTTGGCCTAGTTTGCAATGATACAGATTTTTAAAAGCAAGACATGTTTTAAACTGCAAGTTAGTAGTGTCAGGGCCCTTAAGTAAGTACATCCCCTCCCAGTCTCCCTCCAACTTTTAAATACATGGTCCATAAATCAATAATTATAATGTTGCACAATAACTGTTTAATTATCTTCTCCAGAGCCAAGGTAAACTAGAAACTACTTAGCCATATGCAAGTCACATTACCAAAATCCCTTCTGCATGATAAAAACATGGAGAAGGAGGATGGAGATAACGAAGGGAAAAGCTCAGCCATCACAGCACCACAACTGGCTACCTTCAGCAGCATGGAAATAATTCTCAGGGACCATTAAAGAAGCTGTGTTGGGAGGAACAGATACTGTGATGTGCATTAAATATGCTCAGCACATATGGAAAACAACCATCCTTTTGGGACTTCTGTAGGTACTTGAACACTAACCTTGTTCCATTTTTCCTCCTACTATGATAAATAAATTATTACAGACATTAATGCAAAGGATTTTGCTTTGAGGTGGAAATACCAGCATTATTATCCTAGCTGGCCATACATGAACTGTGTACTAATCTTATTATCTATACAGCATACTTTGCTGCAACTCAGTAAGTGTATGATTTATATTTTGGTGGTGCCTTAAAACATGAATGATTATCAATTTATATTAGTTTTCTTAATGATTAAAATTTTAAATTCATCTGCATAATGAATTGTGGTCCAAAGTAGTATTATTATGCTGCTTTACAAACAGAGGGTAGCCAAGAGGCTGGATGTCTGTTTCTTCCCTGCAATTTTGGCCCCTTCCCTCCAGCACTGTGTCACAAGCTGCTTCACCCCCCTCGACTGCACCCTGGGGTGATGCTGGGTGCTCTGCAGGATTACTTTAGCACCAGCAGATGTCCCTGCCATGTAAGAAATCACGATCCAGACTATCACTTGGAAGGTAAAATAAGACTTTTTGGATCAGTTTGAGCACTGTTTACAGAAAAGCCACAGAAACAAAGAGCATCATTCCTCCCTCCACAAGCACAGTCTGTGACAGAACTAAGCTGCTTTGCATGCACCAGAGTACAGGCTACATGCAATTTGCTAGAATTTGTGTACCACAGTTTACTATCACTGTTTTCATCATGTATTTGAACAGAAATGCATATGGTAAAATATTCTGGTGAGATCTTCAAATATTTTAATGATGGTGAGATACTGTTCAAAGGGATGTGATGTCTCTGAGGGTATGTATTGCTTGTCCAATGGGAATTTCCATGCCAGCCTCTTGCACAGTGTCTTCCCTTGGTCCTTGTCCCTGGAAATAATCCTTTAAGCCCAAATGCATGGGTTCAGAGCAGAGGTCCCTCCAGCCCTGCAGCTTGTTGAAGAATGGGCAGTAGCAAATGGTTGAGGAAGAAACTTAATAATAGAGAAACACAAAGTAATGTTTTCTTCTTCCAGTTCTCAGGCAAGTCATTCCCATGCCTTCAGAGATGCCCCTTCTGTGCCCTTTTATGCTTTTCCATTACATTTAAAAAAAAAAATAAAAAATTTGAAACTGCTATCTTCAA
Source organism: Megaceryle maxima (assembly GCA_024605025.1). Taxonomy (NCBI): domain Eukaryota; kingdom Metazoa; phylum Chordata; class Aves; order Coraciiformes; family Cerylidae; genus Megaceryle; species Megaceryle maxima. The sequence continues at coordinate 21,701 of JANHGN010001852.1, forward strand.
CTGACCCGTACAGTGCCACACTGTAGAGACCAATGGGCTTTGTAAAATAACATATATTCAGTACAGACTGGCCTCATTAAGATTCCTGTTTTCATCTCTGCTTCTCTTTTCCATTCCTTATGAAAGCATGGTGAATACAGAAGAAATATATCCAGCACACCACAGCTCAGGTGGAAGCCTCCAGAAGAAGATGAGAAGAAACAGGGGGAACAGGCAAGCGTTTCCTATCAGGATCAGCTGCTCCATCAAACATTGACTCTCTGGCAGAGGTGTTTTTTTTCTCCTATGCACCCACCTCCCCATGCCCAGCCCAGACCCCACCTGTGCACCCCATCTCCCTGAGGAAGGACTGTGACTCAACTGTTAAAACAGCCAGAAACATCAGCCCCATATTTTTTTATCATAAGAAAAAGACTTTGTCAGTCAAAGCACTAAGATGTCTGTTAAGTATGAGAACTTGTGCACATTCCTTCAAATGTTTATTTCTCTATTTCTGATATATTATTTTTCTTTCTAGCTACATATCTCAAACTATTTCAAAATCAGTGGCAGAACTCATTGCTAACACACCCTGCAAATCTACTGAGATCCATTTTAAAATTTGGACATAATTTAGCACATCATGTTATGTATATAAATCTTATTATTTAAGAATTTCTGCAGTGTATATAACACAATATTTACCCTGGTGCAGAGTTGCTACTAATAGATACTGTTTCAGCATTCATAGATATGAAAGATGCAGTAGATCACTGAATTTAGCAGTAAAAAAATAGCTTTACTCATGTGACAGCCTTAAAAGGAAAGCCATTTTTTAGTTTAATAGCACACAAGTGGGGCAGAGACATTTCAAAATAAATCGTAATAAAAAAAAAGTTATATTCTCTGAAATTATGATTTGAATTTATTTATAATTTTCTGCCTGAGAATTTCATAATGAAGGATAGCTACAGTTCTGTGGAAACTCTGATCAATGCCAACTATTGGCATAACCTGGTGCTGCACAGTGTCTTTTCCTTGACAAAGAAGTTAGATCTGCAGCTAGATCTGCAGCTAGATCTGCAGCTAGATCTGCACAGCCTGTGGATGCATTTACCATAACATACCCATCTGAATGTCACCTAGCTGCCCTCCCCTGCCCATTTAAGCAGGAAATAATTCCTTCAACAAATCAGATACTTCATGGTAAGCACATCATTGCTTCCATTGACTAACCCAGAGTTGTGTTGAGAGATGAAACTGGGCCATGAACTCCTCCATGCCATCTCATTTTGTTTGCAGCCCTTTGTGCAGATACAAGATAAGAATGAGTCAAGCAGGCTAAAAATTCAGCTGGAACTCATGTTCCAGTGGTAAAGGTCTCAAAAAAGAGATAGAAAAGAAGGAGAGAATGTGGGATGCTTTCATTAATTCCTACTTCTTCAAGATCTAACATATTTCGTCTGTTGTTAGGCTTTTAGAATTGCTTCCAGACCACAGTATTCCTTTGGGTGCTGTAATGGCATTTATGGAGGCCAGAAGGAAGCTCTAATGTATAAAAGTTTCAGCAAGGGTGTTTTAAAACACAGAACGATTTTGTGCCGTTTGAAAAGATTATCATAGGAAAGATCAAGACATTTTCCTGAAGAGGACTAAACTTGTAAATCAGAAGATGTCATCTTTATTTCTCTTACCTCTATATATTGTAGAAACATTGCCAGAACCAAAGTATCTGTAAACTGTCTTTTCCATACATTCAAGATACAGTTGCTGTTCAGTATTAATTTTGACATGTAGCAGATCCCTAGACAGAGAAAGACTCAGCAATGAGACACTTTGGCAACGACATCTCTTAAATGTTTTAAGCTTATCCTCAATACACTCTATAAATGAATCAGACAGGCATGTTTGTGCTCCAATAATGCAGCTAAGCTGGTATCCAGATTTATTTATTTTCCTAGTTGATTTGATAGGGTGCTGCTTAGGCAGCAAAATTAAAAAGCAGCACAAGGAGAAAACAGGAAAATCAAGGAGGGGGTTTGGCTGAAATTATTCTAGAGAAAATTTTCACTGCAGAATTTGCCTGGTAGACATACAAATAGCAAAATGCACACAACAGCATGTTAATCACAGCAGGACCATGAAGACAAATCATACAGCAGAAAAAGCCCTCCACCTATGTAAAAGGGAATGGAGACATTGGGAAGACCTACTGAACAAGTAACAGCCCTTTATGGAGTCTTTCAGTTTTAGTTAAATTTTGAGTCACAGTGATTTAGACATACAGGACTGTCCTGGTTTGAGTGAGAAAAGAGCTAATTCTGTTCAGTGATTTTCAGCTCAATTCTTCTAACTACCTGCATCTTCTGAAGTTAGCAGCATATTTTTACAGACAGTGTCCACTTCTAGCAGTGATAGCATCCAATGTTTAGAGTTAGTATCAAGGATTGGTGTGCAGACCAAGGCCACTGCTGGATCTTGTGCACCACATTGAAGGTTGCAGAAAGTAAAAGGCCTGACCTGCAGGGAGGACTGGACAGGACAGTTGAGCCTAAACTGACCAGTGAGGGATTCCAGCCCATATACATCATATTCGGTATAAAGCTGAGGTATCATGAGGGCCAAGGGCTCAGCTCAGCTCTTTGGCTTCTGGCTTCTTCCTCTCTTCTTCAATGTCTGGCATCCGAGAGGCACTCTGTCTGTTCTGTCTTTGATCCTGATCTGTGTGTTCCTAAATCCATTACCAGAGTCCAGCTCCCAAACACAGTTCCCATCTGCCACTAGGACCAGTCTGGGACTTTGCCACTGCCTGCTCTACACCATCAGTTGTTATAGTGATGTAATTGCCATCAGGGGGTGTTGGGTTTGATACTGGTTTTGCATATATTTGTTTATATTCCATTATTATTATTTTAATTTTCATTAAAGCTGTTCTAGTTTTCTTTTCTAATTGATAAGTGTCTCTCCCTTATTCCCTTTCTCTTCCCCTTTGAGGAGGGAGGGGGGCTTAACAGAGAACATCTGTTATAGGTCTAGCAGGCTGCCCTGACCCTAAACCGTGACAAAGAGCAAAACTTCCTCTTAGTCACAGACAGGTATCTAAGTGTAACTCCAAGATCCATCAAATGGAAACAGAAAATAAAAAATAGAAATTTAGTTTATAGTAGATGTGTGATATTATATCATAAAACCAAATTTTTCAAGAGCAGTCTGCCAAATGAAGGTCCTGACTGTAGAAAGAGCTCAGCCATAACAGAAGTCAAGAGGATCCACGTGAGAGGCATTATTAATGGCACAGCTACAGGAAACATTTCTGTCAAAGCTGGCACCTTATTAGGTATTCTTAATCTCATCACGAAATAGGAAACTATAATGTTTATGCAACTACTTGTTTTGCATTGCTGTGGCTAAGGGAAAAGAGAAAGCGTGGGTGGATTGTCTGGTGGATGCATAACACAAGTGAGATAAAAAGTCTGATTAAATATTTAGACTTAGGGAAAACAAAAGTGATTTGGGACACAAACTGAGATGTGTTCATGATTAACAAGAAAGTGTTGATGCTTCCTTCAAGGAGTAGATGGCAGCAGTACCATTCTCTGCACAAATACTCTCCTGTAGACTATGCTTTTGTAATGGGTGGACAAAGAAGAATGTAAGTCCTGTTCTGAAACAGGCAGCTGGAGGCAAAAGAAGGAAGGAAAGAATATGTGTAGTTCCTCCAGCAAATTCAGCTCAAGGAACTCAGAGTATTGTTATTTGGTATTAAATAAAACATCCATAAAAAGCCTGTTTTTTTGTTTCAGATATGACTTCATTATTTTCTGGGCATGAAAAGAATGAATTTTGCCTCAGGTCTGCCAAAAATATTCTGACCATTAAGAATCTATATGAAGTCAAGAAGAACGTATACAGTGTTCACATAAAGGCAACAATCAGGCTGCAGTGCATGTGCTCTTTAATTTCCATTGGTGTGTATAGCTTTGCATAGGTAATGGCTAAGAACATGGTTTGCATGCACGAGTCTGTGCAGAGCTTAGCAACGTTTCTGCAGGCTTCTGTGGCAGGATGATATTATTTGACATTCAAACAGATTTGAGAATTGCACATCCATTTTGTTTCCAAAGGTTGGCCCTGCTATCTGTAAGTGAATGTTTTTTCTTCTTTAACAGTCAGGAAATTAGCAGCCTTCAGTGGTTGGAAGCCTCACTGCTATGTCTCCCTGAATTCAGAGAATGGAAGCCATGAGTCCTGACCCCAGCTGTCATCCCTGCTACACACATCAGAGAGGAACGGCTGATGGCCAAGTACTCAGAACAGCCAAATAACAACTGGAAGGATCTGCCTGTATTAACCTGGCACAAAGCAGCAAGGTTTTTGGCTGTTTAGCAAGTTTGGGTAGCATGGTTTATAATATGAGTATAGATGTAATAACACAGATTTCAGTATTGGATCTTCATAATTATTACCTACTAAGTGTCCGAAGTTGGGACCTGTATGCCAAAGAGGGGCTTTCCACAGGAAGACTACATAAGTGAGTTGCCAGCATGCAGCAGATCAGTTTGCCTTCTGCTGCATATAACATTATTGGTATGCAGGCATATGGAGATGTGACACAACTTCCAAAGCTCACATGGGAGGTTCCATGTCATGAAGTCCAAGTCTACGGCTTAGATTTCTCTTGTATCACATCCACAGGCCAAATATAGGTAATCATGTCCTTCCTTTAATTTATAATATGAGCAAGTGCCTAGAACATAGACACAACAGTTTTTGGGGAAGCTGTTTGGGAGAGAAAGACATTTGGATGAATAGGAGCCAAATATGCAGGAAGAGACAGCCATACACTGGAAACCTGAGGAACAAACAACTATTTGACAATCAGCTAATCCACACAGGACATATGTACATGCCTTTCTTGAGGAAGAGGACATGTATTGGATACCAGTGAAAGATGGAGAAGTACAGAGTTTTAGGAAACCTCTAGGAGGTAACAGAAAACAGAAGAGAAGGCTTTCTCGAGAATTGCTACAAGAGCATGGTTGTGTACCAGTCAATGTGCTTAAAGAGCAAGAATTTTGCTCCAGAGAGCATGCATTTCATTTTAAGATTAATCAGTGTTGTTTTGGGTGGCTCAGTTCTGCCTGTGCTGTTCTGGGTTTGGCATGAGACATTTTCAGCAAGTTGTTCAATATCAAGTTTTGTTTTTCATTCTTCCTACAGAAAGAGAAAGAAAACTAACTGCAAAAGGTAACACTTGCATATGAAGCAATTTGGTGATCTGGTGACTGTGAAAGTGCTCAGCATATGTGTCTATTTTAACTGCATCAGCTGAAAGCAAATCAAGGACTCCTTTGGATAGTGTAAGGCTTAGGAAAAGATTTCTGTGGTCCTTTCACTTGAGGCTTTTACATCCTAGACTTCATTTTGCACCCCTAAATATGAAATCTGGAAATGGTTAAATTCTATTATCTGGATGTAAATTTCCATTATGCTGATATCTTGAGTATTTAGCTAAAGAAAGAAGTGATCCAAAAAGTCCCTTTTGAAAAGTTAGAATAAATGGAAAGGTAGGAATCCAAGATAAAGCATGAAGTCTGGAGAAAGAGGTTAACTTGAACAGACTAAGGTGGAACTGTGCATGTGAGAGAAAAGCAGGAAGGAGAGATGCAAACTGCTTGTGTTGCTTTTTCATTTTTTTTCAAAAGGTATTTACTGTTGCTTGTTTTGATTCAGCCACTCATTTACATGCACATCAAAGTCTTTACATAGGTTAATATACTGCCAGAGGTCTATAGGTCATCTTGAGTTTATGGATAACCAGTGAGTTGGCTCGATGGAGAATACCAACACACCCACCAAGAATGAGAAGTACTCACTATATGAACAGGGGCATGAGGGAATTTAAGGCACAAGGCACTCCACACTTGCTTCCTTTTATTTTTTATCTAGCCAAGAGGGACTGAGTGTAGCTAATTAGGATTGTTCCAAGGTTTGCAAATAGCATTTTTCCTACATTAACACTATAGTCATCCCCATTCAATTTTCCTCCACAGTTTGGTTGGGGTTTTTTTATTGTAGATATTTCTGCAGAGTGAAATTAATTTTACTGAAGATTTAGTATGTGGACAGCCTAGACATGCCAAAGGAAAGAATTAGATTATTTGTTCATAAATATATAGGAAGATTGCCATCTTTTCTTTATACTTTTATTAATTTTTTCTTCTTACAAAGGATGGAGAGAAATACCTACCACTGCTTGAATTAAATCTAACCCAAAAGTGCTATCAGCACCATTCAGCATCCACTGATGCTGGACTGTTGTGTAAGACTATGTAGCTGACCTTTGTAGTGGGATCACCTGAGGATTAATGAATGGTTGCATTGTTACACAGCGGGGAAAGCTAGTCAGTACTTTGTGGAAATCAGTCCTTTCAAACATTGTCTTAAAACACTTGAGCATAATCCATTTTATTAGTCATATGTATACATAACCTGAGTCATACACAAGGTAGTTAGTTGGCCTAAATCTAACACAGGATACCATGTCTGAGCTGGCCAGAGTTATTTCCTAATACTAGAAGCCTCTGATGTAGATTTGATGAGGCATAGCACTGACAACTGCAAGAACTGCAGCCATCTAAGGCTGACCAATGCCTTCTGGTAATTATTCAGACATTGACTTCTGGACTGCATGGTGTTAGCTAAGTCATGGAGTTTCTTGTGGATTAAGCAAGACAATGACAGTCAAAAGGGTAAGAGACTCATAGCTTCCTTTTACTCACAACTTCAAAATAAGATCAGAAATCACAAAGACAGAACTTTTCCATCATTACCTCTTTCCCAGAATTTCAGTTTCTGTGTAAATAACCTCACTGCATAATTTCTTTTTTTTTCATCTCCATAGAAAAGACAGCAGCAAGGCATGACCTGCTTACAAACAGCAGCCACGCATTTGGTAGGGCATGAAGAGGTGAAACATATGTTAAGCTGAATTCATGCAGAAAGGATATCTACCATGTTTACAGAACAGCCTGAACACTGCAGGCATCACTTTGACCTTCAAGAAAGCAGTGAAATACATAGAAAGATGCCCAATGTGTTTCAAATGAGGGCCATGGAGAAAAAAAATAGTTGCAGCAAAAGGTTTCTTTAGGGAGGGGTTGAGAGTTTTTTTTTTTTTTTTTGGAGGGACCTAGTTTGGTGCCTTAGTTGATTCATATTCAGAAGTGCAAACTGCTGGAAAATTTGCTATAGTCTTTAAGTTCTTAACAACCCACTTAACATCCACATAATAAAGATAGATCCTGTAGGTCTGCATTACAACTCTTTGGTACCAGCCATCTGTAAATGATCACCTCCCATTTAGGGAGGTGCCTCTGCCCCTAAAGCCCAGGTATGTTCACTCCTTCCTCCCCTCTTTCACACACTCCCTACACTTCTGTATTTACTTCCCTTTGCATTAACCCTTACTAATTAGGTACTATTTGCAGTACTACATAAATTTGAAACACAGTGATGGTAAATTATTTAGCAAACAACTAGAGGAAGGAATGCAAACAAACCACTAATTTCCAAAAATATCTTTAATCACTTGCTGCAGGCTCAGAGCCCCAGCTAAATATTAAGATAATTAATCATCATCAGCATGTCAGTCACATGAAAAGCACCTTCAGTTAATTATGCAAACATGTCCCTCATACTTCAGAAGGTGTGAGCACAGCTACCTGCGGTATCTGTCAAGGTCACACTTTGAATTCACAACACACTTCCAGTAGTATAGAAGTTCAAATGTATTCTGATGGTTCCTTTAGGATTTTCAAGCCTTTGTTCAGCAATCATTATCAATGAATGAAATGCTCACTTTATATCTCAGATGAGTACTTCAAATACAACCTTTGAATAACCTCCAGTAATTGGTTGACAGATGACTTACATGTGAGTTCAGATGTAAAAATTGTTCTAACAAAATCCAGACAAGCACAGAGAGGTGGAAATTCATGCTAAAAAAATGCAAACCAAGGCACCATTCCAGAAGCCAGCTGTTCACATGTTTTGTCTTTCAAAGATTTAGCTTATAGAATTTAAGAGCCATCATGTGATGAGGTGTAACAAATTCATGCCTTCAATAACTATTTAAAATATTAAATATAACTGCAAATTGCTAGTGTTAGGGTTCTTTGGGATTCCTAATGGACACATATATATATATATATATACATGAGAGACCACCATAAGGGTTGTTGCTTGAGGTACATCAATAATCCCACCAAGAGAGCATTCTCTGGGAGGAATGCAACTCCCATCTTCAATTTGGTGCAACCTCAAACCTCCCAGGAGGAAGCAAGTACCTAAACTATCTTGTCCCTTTACTATCTGTCTTGCTAACTTAAACCTTTAACTTCACTTTAGTTCTTTTGTTGGTAAGCATTACCTAATTATCATTATCCATTGTTGCTTTTAAATACAAGCGTGTTTTAATATATTTCTTTGAGATTTAATTTCTCTGACTTCTTAGTGAAGGAGAGCAGCATTATGAAGATAGAGCTGAAGAGTTTGCCTCTGGCACCACGCTCTGCACAAATTCTGGCAGAGTTATTTGCATGTGGAGAACTGCATGTGTCAGTGATAAGTAAAAAGGCACAGAGTGCCTCACCAACTTGTTGCGCTACTTCAGGAGAACATGTCCATGTGGCTGCTGCCACATGTCCATGTGGGTTCCTGTGACCCACAAAGGGAGAGTGCAAGGATTAGTTTTCTGAAAGAATTAAGCTCGCAAATACTATTTTAGTGTTACTTCAGCTGTATTTATCACATAAAATCCTCAAACTCCACTGTTCAAGCACTCCCGAGCAACCCAATGGCCAACTTTAAATATTAAAACTCCATGTCTAAAAAAAAACCATTTCTACCTGTGAAAGAATTATTAAAAAAAAAAAAAAAAAAAAAAAAAAAGCTTAAAGCATCTAAGCTTAAGTAGTTCAGAGCTGCTTCACAGGGCTCTGAAATGACTCTTTGATAACCCTGGAGGAGGAGGTACTGGGAAGCACAGCGTGGTCTCCCCTCACCACCTGCCCATCAGGCAGAGGAGAGCCAGCAGCATATCTGTGGGCTCCTATGGCTCAGACTTGGCTACACAGTCCTCTGGCAACATATTGGTTTAAGTCTGTTTGGTCTGGACCTCTGCACTGCACAGAAACACCGCCCTGGGAGCACCCTTTGGAGACTCATTGCAATGTGTTTGCTTACTTTTCTAAGTCTTGCTAGAATGCTTTGCAGTTGCATCCTCAGAGTCTGGAGGCTAACCAAAGGAAACCAACATTTAACCTAAACACATTTTGGACTCTGGAGCTGATGCTACATTTTGGGAGCTAGCTCATGCCATATACAATGAATGTTAGTTTTATGCCCCAGAGCAGATTTACTGCAGGATCCCTTTCTCAGGGTGGAAACCAGCCACATTTTTAAACAAGGGGACACAGCATTTCAGCATCTGTATGCCTATAACATCAAGAATGGTAAAGGATTCTCTAGAGACAGCTTTCACTGTACATTAACTTTTGCAGTGTACCAGCTTTCCAGTGTAGTTGAAGTATCAGGGTATTAGGACAAAGTACACCAGTAAGACAATAACATTCTCTACACTAACTCATGTAAGCCAAAAATCTTTCTGGTTGACTCTGCTGAAGTCATTCTGCTTCTTTACAGGGTAAAAACAACTTAAAAGGGGTTAGTGATCATTCATGCAGACATGAAAAGGTGCATTTGTCTCAGAGACAAATGAGAGCTCCCTACAGAAGTTCACCGCTAGGCAGCAGCAGAGGCAGCAGCTCAGTCAGATGGGAAGTCATGCTATGAGATTAGAGCTGATCCGTGAGAAATGATTTTGTACATCCTGCAGCATAATCAAGTAGTTTTGAAACTTTGTAAGGGATTAGAGAAGAGATCAACAGTGAAACTGAGTCTTCAACACAGAAGGAACAGTAGCCTGGTTTAGGATGCTCAACAGAGAGGTCTGCTTCATGCTCCTGCATGAACATGGCATGCAATTTCAGGAACAGTGATTTTATTTGCCACACTGAAACCACACATCTAGCCCACAAATTATTCAAAGGAAAGTAGGTAGCACTCTCATTGCTGGAAGGACTAACCAGAAGCCTAGAGAAAGACACTGAGCAAAATTTCTGCTAATTGGAGAACAGATACCATGGTAAAGGAGTTCAACTGCCTGAAAAACTGAACTGGAAGGAGCATCTCTCCAATAATCACAGAAAACAGGGGCAAAAAGGAATTTGAAGGTCCCTGTGACAGGTACAGTAAGAAGGTGATTTTTTCTTTTAGTTCCTTAGCTTTAGTCCTAAGCAAGAAGGCTGTTTACCCCTGTAGGATCAGGCTGCAGACTTCAGGCCTCACATTAGCTCTCTCACAGATAAAATTGAGTATTATAGGCTAAACATTCTATAATTTGGTCCTTTAGTAGAAAAATGACCTCTAGTAAAAAGGAGTTATTGCCAGATTACTGGTCAGCAAGATCTCACTCTTCCTATATGCCCTTAGAAGTCTTCTCTATTCACTACACAAATAGCTGCAGTAGGGTTAACACTCAAAAAATTGGTTGTCTTCCCGTCTTTTCAGTGTCCAGAAAAGTGGATATTTTATAAATAAAGGGAGGTCAGAAAGTATTTATTATAGATCATTACTCTCCAATACTGCGCATGCTTCGTTATGCAGCATTGAATTGACTGCTTCCCAGTCTTGTGCACAGATTTCACCGTTCATTTTGTTTAGGTCTAGCACTTAAATTACATTTACACTATCCTTCTGAAGAGAAGGCATTTTGTAAGGGAACTAGTCTCTGCTCGTATCTGCTCTTACTTCCTTAATGCGGCGAGAATGGTATAAGGAACATGTGTGTACACTAAATTTAATCTGTGTTAAGATGTCCATCTTTCTCTGAGGGAAAGACAGATTACTGTAATATGCAAGGTTTTGTAATAACAAAATGTCTCACCTAAAATTGCAGCTTAGTTGGTAGATTGGGTAGAAAGAATTATTCCCATGTAGATTCTAACGTTGTATTTTAATAAATGTTTTAAATAAAGGAAGGTTACTTCCCACGCCGTTTTGCTTTGTTCTAATGAAATATTTACTATGTGGTAATTGCAGTCCACCCCTCAGGCAGAAGGATACTGTTAGCCCTGTAATAAATATTCTACTATCCCTTGGATGCGCTTTTTGAAAAGGAAGCTTCTCTTGGTAGGTAGCAGTTGTTCGATAACGGCCTGTTCCGAGTTGACCATTAGGGGTTTTGTTCACTAAATGGATTTTAGAAACAGCAGAGATGTAAGATGCAGCTCACGTGATCACATTTTGCTAATAATTTATACATTAGAAAAACCTTACTAACTATGCCTCACATAAGAGAAACAAGCCACCTGAGTCAAATCATCAAGTTACTTTTCAACTACAAAAGCACTTCATAAAGCCATTCCCCCCCCCCCCCCAAGAGATCTTCATGGAAAAAGAAAAACACACACACAAAAGAACACCACCAAAAAACCCACCACCAAAACAGGAAAGCTAGAAAAATGTCCTGGATTCAGACAGATTAGGTCATAGTGCTAATTTTCTTCACAGTAGCTAGTACAGTGCTGTATTTTGGATTTCATGTGACAATAACGTTGGTAACACATGGATGTTTTAGTTGTTGCTAAGTAGCACTTATCCTAGGTTTAGGAATTTTCAGTTTCTCCTGCTCTGCCAGTGAGCAGGTGCACAAGAAGCTGGGAGGGAACATGGCCAGAACAGCTGACCCAAACTAGCCAAAGGTATATTCCATACCACAGATCATCATGCTCAGGATATAAAGTGAGGGAAGCTGGTTGGGAGGGCAGATCACTGCTCAGGCATCAGTCAACGAGTGGTGAGAAATTATATCATTCATCACTTGTCTTTTCCTGGGTTTTATTTCTCTTTTTTTTTTTGTTATATTCCTTTTCATTATAATATATAAATCATAATAATCACAGTGGTAGTTTAGTTATTAAAATTCTCTTATCTCAAGCCATGGATTTTACAACTTCTCTCTGAATTCTTCTCTTCCCATCCCAATGGTAGGGGAAGGAGTGAGCAAGTGGCTGTCTGTTGTTGGTGGCTGAGTGATAGGCAGAACTAGATCATCCCCCCACTGCCATAGCTCTACTACTCAATCAACTGAGAGACTAGATCTTCCTTCAGTCAAAGTTAGTGTACCTTTTAATTCTTTTTCCCTTTCAAAATTTAATTATAACAAAGGACATCTGCCAAGGGTTAGGCCTGGCTATTACGTGAATGACAGATGCTCTCTTTTAATCCCTCTCACTTTCCCAAAGGGAAGAGAAAGGGAATAAATGGGAAATAAGTGGGAAAGGGAATAAGAGACCTATGGATCAGAAAAGAAAGCTATAACAGCTTTAATGAAAATAATAACAATAAAATTAAATATATACAAATATATACAAACACATTATTGAACCCAACCTCCCCTGATGGTAATTACAACACCATAACCACAGATGCTGTGGAACAGGCACTGGGGAAGTCCCAGACTGGACTCAGTGTCAGACAGGAATTGGATTCGGGAGCTGGATTTTGGAACACATGGACTGGGATCAAAGGCAGAAGAGAACCCTCCTCAGATGTGGGTCATTGAAGAGCAGTGACCCTCGTGATCTCTCAGCCTTATACTGAATATCATATATATGAGATGGAATCCCTTGTTGGTCAGTTTAGAGTAACCTCTCCTGTCTGCTCCTCCCTGCATGTGAGGGCCTTTACTTTCTGCATCCCCTGAGTGGCACACAAGATTTATCAGTGACCTTGGTCTGCACAGGAACAAGTATAAGCAAAAGCCTTTCTGCATAAAAATCCTTGGTAGTAACTGTAAGCATCAAGAAATATCACTTCTAGATGACACTGTCTGCAAAAATATGCAGTTAACTTCAGAAAGTGCAATTACTTAGAATAAACTTATCTTTAAAAGTCAGGGAACAGAATTCGTTCTAACTCCAACTAAGACAGACATCAAAACAGGCCTGAATTTATTTCCACACTTGCAAGTCTGTAGTCAGTGTCCAATGACTCCTACAGAGCATTAACCTTTCAATCACTTCCACAGTTCATTCTCACCTCTTTCCACTACTGCTGCCCTCTTCCTCTAGTGCTGATATGGGCCCAGCATCTTCAGGTTCATGTCAATTGTCAATTTTAGTTTACATAAACCATATGTAAGAATTCCTGTAAAACCAAATTACTTAGGATAGATGAAGTTCATATGATGCTGTAGACTGAAAATTTCACAGAAACTCCTATACTGCTTCTTATCTCCATTACTAACCACAGATTCCCTCTAATGGGAAAGTACATGGTGGATACAGGCTGGGAGAGAGCAAGCAGCAGGAGCAAGAGTAAAGACATCCAGTTTTCTCAGTTCCCACCTTTCCTTACTGGGCTTTGTTCTAATACTTCGATCTGACAAATGGAAAAGAATAGAGGATAGACAGTAGGTAGCAATAAATATGTAGCAACAGTTTTCTGCCTTTAGTTTCCTCAATATATTCTTCCTTACAAAATGGGGAGGACACTTTGTACCAAACAGAGATATATTTGTTTCCTCTTAAAAGATCAGCCTCTCACTTCTGTATTCAGAACTGTTACAGAGTTGTTACATTGCCTACAACCAGACTTTAAATATTTATTACTCATGTGGTTGAAAAATAATGCAATCAGGTGACAAGCAACCCTCCACAGATTCTTCCTCTGACAATATTTCAAGCCATGGGGATAAGCACACTACAGCTGGATGGCACCTTACTGCACAAACAGCTCTGCAAGGATGCTGGGTTCCTCCATAGCTAAGAGGACAACACAAACTTAAGGAGCCCAGTATTTCATATCTCACAGAAGACATCCACAGGCTCCCAAAGCAGAGAGAAAGGAGAATTTGTGTTGATTCAGATATATGTCAAGCTTTGCTCTGTGTGTCTAGTCTCTGGTGAATTGCCTATAGTACATGGTGCATTGTACATACATCTTTCAGAAATGGAACCAAACTGTTAAACATAGGAAATTTATCTTTTTGCTAAAAAGATGAGGCACCTGCAGAAAAGTATAGATGCATAAGTAACAACTTAATACATATGACAAGTCAGGAGGTTTTCTTGATACTAATTTGATTGTTTATCTTGTAGCAAGAGGCAAAAGAAGATTTTATTATTATTTTTTTTTGTCTTATATCAAGGCAAGTTCAACACTATTTCTAATTTTTCTTCTCTGCGTTCTGCAGGTATGAAACTACTTATTTACTTTTCATACGAAGTGAGAGTAAGGATCTTTTTGTGCAGAGCATGTGTTACAAGAGGCTTGTTAGCTTCTTCCAGGAAAAATGAAGTAATTACCTGTGATACTCTGTAAATATAAAGAGATGAGATCCAAGCATACCATCCATTTAACAAGTGGGTGGAGAGGGACCAACTAAAGTTGCTATGAAAAGAGTATAAATAGCAGTGATCCATCACCCAGGATGAAAGTCCCTAGCTGTAAGCACAGGGATACTGAAATAAGTGACAGAATAGCTCCATGCTTCTTCTGCCCTATCATGGGACAGGAAAAAAAAAAATTTCCAATGCTTTTTCACTCTTAGAAAATATGCAAGAATGCAGAAGTGCTATTTATGGCTCTTAAAAAGCTAGAACAAGGAATTTACACATAAAGGGTCAAACACATGTTATGAGATAGCCACAAAATATTGAGATAAAAGCATCATGAGGAAAGAAAGGCACAATATCAAAACTTTTTCACTTCACAAATATTGTATAAGAAGAAAATATACAAGAAAAAGTTATATGCCACAAAGCACATAAGCTAAACACATACCAAAACTCAAAAACACTTAAGAGGAAGGCAAATTTTCACATCTCTTGTAAACAGAAGGTTATACCATGTAGCAAACAAGGGTTGAAAACAATAATGGAAACCTTGAAGAAATGAGAGTGAGATGACAGAGGAAGAGGACAAGGGGAGGTGGCTAGAGGTGAGTATCCTGTGCTCAGAAAACATGCTAGGAAAATGTCAGAAACAAGTGGGAAACAGGATTTTCCTTCTGTTCAAGCAGGTTTCATTCCTTGAGACTCTACTGTGCTGAACTAAATTATTTGTTTTATTCCCAAGAGCATAGAGGCAGTCTCAAAAACTTTTTGTACAACTGACAGAAAGCTGATATTGCTTAATTAGCTCGATTTTGTCAGATTTTGTACTTGTTTAATGCTACTGGATTATACTAGGTTATCTAGATGAGATAAGGGGTTTCACAGACTTGACCAGAGGTGTCCCTTTGCTTCAGTGGTAGCCCAACCTACACAAAGTAGGCCCCCTCCCACTTGCCACCCACCACATTTGCAGCAGCCACAGGAGACTCCAATGGTACATGCACATTTAAAGGAGGAAAACCCACAGATTTTCATTAAACTCATATGCAACAGTAATAAGTATATTACTAGATGGAAGTAACACTGTGGTTTACTGCAGGAAGATTTTTTTCTCTCCCTCATGTCTCAGGCTCTACTACACAGGAGAGCCATGGGCTTTCACATTGCATGAGCAAACCATATCTTCAGGGAACAGCTCTAACTTACCTTTCCAGAAGAGTCAGTCTTCTCATGGGTAAAGGAGGAGGAAAAAAAAAATAAAAAAAATAAATGCAATGCCCTGTCAAAGATACAGCTTAAAAAACCCAAAAAGATAAAAAAGAGATAAATTCTAACTTCTTTCTTCTCTTTGGGCAAAACACTTTGCTTTCTTCTGAACACTTTGTCTCAGGTTGATCCCTGTGTAGATGAAGGAACTGAGAGGAACAGGGAATTTCCCCTTGCCCTCTCCTCAGCTGCCTACACAGACCACCAGATGCAAACCCCATATCACATTCCCAAAACTGAGACCACTTCTCTGTGTTTGTATTTCATAGAAGCCGGTTTATAAATCTTATTTTCCTCATCAATTCTTGCCACCTCTATGTACAGGCTTCAACAGCATCTCAGCTCTTCCCTAAATGTAACTGCTTTTCCTCAGGATGCCCTTTCCTCAAGGGGTATGGCTGGTTCCCATTTCAGCAGTTGTCTCTCTGCCATCAGGAAAGGGCCAGGACCAGCATAGTACATCCTAAAGCTGAAGCACCTCAGGATCTACTCAGTCAAGGAGTTTTAGCCTCAGACACAGGAGCAGGAGGGAGCTGTGCAACAGAACCTATCATTTTCATCATAGAAAACCTTCAGACTGTTTTCTCCAACTCAGACAGCTTTTCAGTGCAGCTGCATTTGCTGCAGTGCTCAATGGCTTCCCACTGCCAAAACAGTCACTGACACTGTAACAGCAGGACACTATACCCAGCAAGGGGAATGGCAAACAAATATAGTCCCAGATGAAATACAAAGAAAAATTAATTAAACATGTGTATAAAAAATAATTACATGCTGAATAAAGACACATGCAAACTGACATTCTACAGATGACTCATACTTTCCTTCTTTTTTTTTTCCCCCAGTGTTTCTTTGAAGCCTGTTCTTAGTTATGTTGAGGAGAGAGTATTTGCTCACAGGGCCATGCTGCCTTCATTAAGAGCACCCACTCTGATCTCAAATCCCCTTCACAAGGGGCATGGGCACATCCACTGTGATGGAGCATGTAAAGTCTCCAGACTGTCTTGCTAGATCTGCCTGTGCCTTCCTGAGCTTTATCCAATCCCCTGAAACAAACAAACAAACAAAAAAACCACTTCAAAAAGCATACAGAATTGCAAATAGGAAGATGTACTGGACAGCAGTTTCTTTAGACTGCTGCAAGTGTTTGATTAGATTAGCTGTGACCTTATAAGTGTGAAACCAACTCAATCACCACCACTAGTTCTGTAAGTAAAGACATGGGATTGTACCAGACAATAAACCAAAGTGATTTCTTTTCTCTCTTTATCAAAAAGCCTCAGAGGTTTCCTTACAAGAGATACTGATACCCCTACCCCTCAGCTCTTTATTGACAAAAGCACATAAGGAAGGAATTTTAGATAGTCCTTACAATGCAGCACTAATTGCAGTTACAGATACATGTATACTGCTCTTCCTTTGGAGTCCACAGCATTTCACCCAGAGGCTCTAATGATTACACTTCAGTCCAAGAAGTCCTAGAACCCTATCCCACCCTGCAAAGAACCCTCTCTTAGCTGCCCTGGTACTAGGTCTGCCTCACTAGCCTTGTTTTGCCATCCTCTAGCCAGGAGGGGGAAAGGATAACAAACCTAACCAACCCCCTCCCCCCCAAAAAACAAAAACCAAACCAAACCAAACCAAAAACAACAACAACAAAACAACAACAACAACAAAACAAAACAAAAAAACCACCAAAAAACAAACAAACAAACAAAAAAAACCCACAAAAAAAAAAAAAAAACCACAAAACCCAACCAACTGTACTATCGCTACATGACACGGACATGTTTCTAGCAGGCTTTAAATAAGGGAAGGAGCTGGTGGAAAGGTTAAGGCATGTCAGGTATGCAACAGAAAACACCCACAGCTGCTTTGGTTATGGGAAATGGTGATGCTTACCAGCTGGTGCTACTGGGAGTTGAAATGAAATCAGAAGAGAAAATAGGTCCCTGGACAAGGAAGAGGCTTTCAATTTAAATCTGAGGCACCTAAAAGAGAGTGAGCCAGAAACTTTAAGCTAACGCTGTTTAGCAGTGATGTTTTCTAAGAAATTGACAAGGCTGATGTTATGAGCCAGGAAACTGGGAGAAGGGAGTTTCAGAATGGAGGAAAGGGACTGAGAAGAAAATTAATGAATGCTCTGGGAATTTTGTTCCCTTTTTCTATTTGAGAGAAATATTTTTTCAAGCAGTAATAACCTCTCTGCAATGCAAATTGGACTGAATGCTTTAGTGCAGCTGCAAGATGCTCCAGTGAAGCACTTAAGCACATACTTACTTTCAAGCTTATGTGCAGCCCAAAAAGGCAACAGGACCACATGCTTTCTTGGAGAGAAATACAACTATAAATGCTCTGCTGGATTTAGACCTGGGAGCTAGATAGATACTGCTTTCAGCTCCAGTCATGCAACTTCAGTAGGGGTTGGACTGACAGCTGGTAAACACCAGCCTGCATATATGTGAATGTAATGAAAAAAAATGTTAACAAAAGAAAGCCACTGAATTGAACCAATATACTTAACTTTTACACAATAAAGTTATATTTTCCAAGGTAATTTTCAAAGAGCCCCTGAATATATGCTGTACGTCATTCTGCTTCTGTCACTCCTTAGGAAATCATGGCTTATAAAATGTGCTTATTGCTTATAGAGATATATACAGATTGACACAAACTGACATATATTTTATTTTTACAATGGGACTATTTAATTTCTTTTCTTAAAACTACTTCTCAGTAATGACGTATCAACAACAATATTATCATGCACGACTTGATGAATAAAAAGGCTCACAGAAGGAAGAAACCATCTGGTTGAAAGGAAGAATATCCATCCTCTGTAGAGGAGATGAGGACTATAAATAAAAACTTACTGATCTGAAATAATATTGGAAAGTACCAGTCAGACTCTGTTTTACTTTTAGCCACACTTCAGTACATCCTCTTGCAAACCCAGCATGGGCTGATGGAGAAACACTCAGCATTCTTATTGATTTATTTATTTAATTTCCAGGCAATGGAATTACAGAACGAGGATCATTGCTTTTGGATCTTTTGCTATATTCTGTGAAGTAAAAAAAGGTATATGAAATTTTTGAGCTTATTTGGTAAATGCAGAAATTTCTCAGAACCAAAATGATTAGCTGAATTCCCTCTTTTCACACTAAACAAAATTATGGTATTTCAATAACATGGGATTTTGATTCTCTTCAGGTTTTGTTTTATCAAAGCTACCCTATTTTTGCTATTGATTTTGTCAGGACCCTTTATTTTCAGTACAAGCAGCAATGTTTGAATCAAGTGAAATTACTAACCTCTTCTATTTTGATTATTCTTTTCATATTTCATTATGTGTTTGAGACGATGGGAGTAGTCCAGCAATTACATTAAGAATTACATTAAGAATTTGAGAGTACTCAAGGCACTATGTATGAAACATGCTACTATTGTAATTCTTATAATACCATGTGACAGAGATACTCACAAGTCAAATAAGCCTCATATCACCGAGTCTTCAAGGCTGAGCTGGACTTACCAATTATCCTTAAATGATCTGAGAACTCAAAACCAAGCAGAAACACAATTTAGAGAAGGAAAATCTCAGCTGGATTTTCAGACTTTCATCCCATGGTCCTCCCACCCACACTGTCGCATGGAGGTGGGAGGAGCCTGGGGAATAAAAGAATGCAGAAACCTGGTCCCCTTTACAAATTTTACCAATGAGTGAGACGGCTCCTGTGAGGAGCAGGTGAGGACTTTGGGTTTGTTTAATTTGGAGAAAAGGAGGTTGAAGGGTCATCACTTTAGTCTCTACAGCCCCTTGAGGAGAGGAAGTGGAGAGGGACATCTTGAGCTCTTCTCCCTGGTATCCAGTGATACGACATTTGGCAATGGTTCAGAGCTGCACCAGAGGAGGTTCAGACTTGGCATTAGAAAACATTTACTGACAGGATGGTCAAACACTAGAAGAGGCTTCCTAGAGAGGTGGTCAGTGCCCGAAGCCTGTCAGTGTTGGACAATGCCCTTAGGAACATGCTCTAACTTCTGGTCAGTCCTGAAGTGGTCAGACAGCTGAACTAGATGATCATTAATGTCCCTTCCAACTGAAGTAGTCTAGTCTATGTATAGGAAAATAGACATACAGGAAAATATGGAGAGTGAGGGATTGCAGCATCACAGAACAACCTTCAGAGGAGACAGTATGGTCCCATTCCAGAAGACACTTTTTTTGGTTCACTTGAGTTGGAGTAGTGGTGACTTCTGAGGAATGAGGCTAACACCAGGTTATCCCCTGCCAAGAGCCCTTCAAAGCTCCTGAGAGCCAGTTCTCAAAAAAAGGATGTGTTTTGAGGAGAGATATTCAGGGACACCTTAAGAAATCACTGGCTGCTTTTCTATTTTATGTTAGGCATTGCTTTATTTTTGCTTCTTCAGTATAGCATTTAAAAAAACCCAAAACACCGAAGAATAAAGATGTGAGAAGTTTTCCTTCTGAAATCATATCATGGGTAGCATGAAATGGGGAGGTCTGGTACCAGTGGGTGATAGATAAGCTCCATGGAAACATGAAGCAGCCACCGATGGAAGCAGGACTTTGATACTGAATAGAAAGCTTTCAAAGCTCACCCATGGTCCCCTGATGTCATGGCCTTTGCCATAGTTGCTCGCACCTCAGCAAAGTCAACTGAGCATGTAACTCAATTAGGATGGGAAAAATGTGCATGCTCTTCTCACTCCCTCTGAGAGCAGGAGGGACATTATGGACAAGAGTCAGGCACAAGGAAAAGGCAGCTGTGTGCTCACAGGCTGAATTTTGTACCTCTGAAGATTTGCTACAACATTGTCAACAACAAGCAGACATCTTACAGCCTCTCATTTTCCACCTCACTTTAGTGCTACCAAACTCATGGGAGAAGCAGTCTGACGCACAAAAGTTATGCAGTGAGAGGTGGTCTCAGTTTATGAAAAACTTATGAGTGACCAAAAAAACAAAATGCAAGGAAAAAAAATGAAAACATTAAGTTCTGAATACTCTTGAATACTCTTCTGATTCTCTTAGCAAGTTTTATAAGCCATGTCTGTTCCTCCTTCAGCTGGCACTCCCTCTTGCTGAGCAGTTTTGTTTGTCCAAAGTTTTTTTTGATGGGATGACATGCCCAGGGTGGATCAGCACTGGAGGGAGGCATGGCTGAGGGCTCCAGCTGCATGGACACAGGCTCTGGTTTGGACTCCATTTGTAGGGAATGTCCACCTCAGGGAAGAAACCATGGTCAAAGCACAAGAGTTTTGGGTTTGTTACTGGCCCTAAGAAGTACCATCTATCTTTGTGAAAGCAAGTAGAGAAATGGAACAACATAGCTGAAGAAATCAAAGACCAGTAGGAATCTTTATTTGATACCTTCTACCACATACACAAAAACTATAGATGATTGAGAAAGTTCATCTGAAGTTTTTAGTTCAGGTATTTTTCAGTGAGAAGGTGATAATTCACCAAAAAATAGTTGGTGGTTTTGTGGGGTTTTTTTTGGTTTTCTTTGTTGTTGTTGTGTTGTTTTGGTTTTTTTGGGGTTTTTTGGGTTTTTTTGGTTGGTTGGGGTTTTTTTGTTTTTTTTTGGGGGGGGTTGTTTGTTTGTTTGTTTTTGTTGTTTTTGTTTTGTTTTGGGTTGGGTTTTGGGGTTTTTTTGTCTCCACAGAATTTCTTTGATGCTAATAAAATTTCATTCAGGAAAAAGGTGGGCAAAGCTTTTCGGAACTGAGTTTTGATTTCAATCTGAAAGAGCTTTTCAGTCTGAAATAAACTTTCTTTTAAGAAAAGGAAAACAGCTGAAACAAAATATGTTTAAAACATATAAAACCAAATTGCAACAAACAATTGTTTCTAAACACATTTCTGTGACAGTCTCTGAATTGATGAGGGTTTTGCTTCAGCTCAGGTCAAAAAACGTTTCAAAGAATAAAAAATGGTGAGTGGAAAAAGCTTTTTCTCAACATCTCTGATGATGCAAAGTCACAGTGATGGGAAGAAAGCCCCAAGTTTTGATGTTTTAATACCCAAACACAACAGCAAAGGTTCTCTTTTGAGCTGTGCTAGTGTTTGGCTACTGCCTTGCTAATAGCTCTGGTGTTATTTTATGTCTTTACACCAATGGAACCAGGCACATTAGTAATGGTGATATTTCAAGTTGCCTGAGTATTATTGCCTTTCATCAGCTATAAAGGGCACCAATCACCTAAGGTTTGTCAGGGTGCACCAAGGGCTGCTGACTAAGAAGGGAAGGTCAGCCAGGAGCAGAGCACCATCTGTGGTCAGATTTTTTTTTTCTTGCTCTGTAAATTGCAAAGACGCTGCAATGCACTGCTTCAATGAGTTTGACAGCTGAACTCTTTTTTCCTAAAAATCAAAAGAAGCTAATCTTGTAGAACTGCCATACTCAGCACAGTATTGGGGCTGGATATGTGAACAGGCTCAAGAAATAATCCCCCCTATTTGAGGTAAAAGGCCATTTACTTTCTACATAAATTTGAAGGGAGGTTTGCTTAATTGTATGTTACTCTAAAGATATGGCTATGTATCTCTTCTTGATCTTTAAAATAGATCAGTATGTACTAGAAAGAGTCTTACAGAACTTAAAAAGTGACAAAGGCTGCAAAATCCATTTGCTAGTGTTTGCACAGCTCAGTGAAACTGTACATAAACATTATTATACAATCAAATAGAAATATGATAGTCACTAATGAGTTAGCGTGTTGACTGATGGTGAAGCATATAAAGGAAAATGTAAAACATTCAGCACTGAGATTTTTATGAAGCGGTTTAGGGAAATGCCTGGTTTCTGTTGAAAGATGTAGATTGAATATTCTTCCACTGTCTTGAGTCTTTCATTGGTTATATTAGGCAGGCTTTAGCATCATTCTCATCAATCATACAGTCTCAAACAGATCAGCTAAAAACAAGGGCAATGAGGCAAAGAGAAATAGCTCATTGTACAGGAAATTCAGTATTTTTATCTGTCAGATTAGTTGCATTGTTGCTATAGCTGAATTGTCAGCTAACTGTCAGCTAATGCCCCAAACCTGAAAATACATATTCATATGCATATTAACTGTAAAAGGAAGTTAACCCCTTAGTGTGAGTTATGTACATACATAGTCTTAGCAGAGTGAACATCTAAATTATGGCCTGGTGTGTATTATACAATGGCAGCAGGGGTATAAGAATGATAGTTGTGTAATCTCACTTTTGAGTTTGAGTCAGCTAAAAATGTATGTGTCCAACATTGTTTTCATTTAGCTAATGCAAACATTACATATGCTTCTCTGTTTCCTGGCATTTGTTTGAAAATGCACAGGCCTAAGTGATGAATCTTTGTCCCATGGAATTCCTTTAGGCTTCAGAAATAATGGTATCAAATTATTAGAAAAATACTGCTAACAATGTGCACTGGATTCAAAGAAAACCACTGAACTATATTTTCCTGCCCATAATAGCAAATTAATAAAACATTGACAATGACATCTTCATTCTTTTTTTGTACATCCACTACCAACATTTTTACATTAGCCATCATTATTACAGAAATAATAGTATCTGCAAAACTAAAGCTGAATTGATTGGTAAGGGAAAAAAACAGCACATTAAAATTTGAAAACATATAGTAAATTTTAATCCATATCTTAAATTGACAAAGCCAGAATTATTTATAAAGCCTTTCCCATTCATTTTTCAGGAACTAAAGGTGAGAAATCACACCCCTGCAACACAAACATTTTATTACATTTACCCACCACCAATATCAATCCACCATAATACTGTTGCTCCTCAAGAAGTAAGCACTGTGGAAAGCAGCCAGCCTCCTCTGCACCAGCTCTGGCTCACCATGGCTCCTATTTGGTGTTCCTTGCTAGTGTTAGTCAATTAACACCTTACCACCAGCGACTGACAATGACTGAGATCATTATGGTGAGACCTTCATGATTTCAAGGCCAGATTAAGGGCCTTTAATCTATTCCTGAAATCCTGTCTCTAGGAGGCATTTGAGTATAACAAAGTCTCAGCATCATAAAACAACTCTGCCTGAGTTTAACTGGTGACTGAGCCTGTGGAGAACTCAGGGACTGGGTAATAAACTTGCATTTCCCAATGGGAGGGAAAAGGGTCACCATCAGCGCTGCAGGCAAGTGACCTGGTTGTTGTCAGCAATAAACAGATGCTCCTGCTGTTCTTTCTGCCTTGCTAGAGGGACTTTTCTCCAAATTCTAGGGAAGCCCAAAGCTGATTTCTTCACCCAGGTGGAAGGAAGCTATGCAGCTGCCAAGAAGCAGGTCAGGAGAGGTGCATGGATGGATCATATTAAGCTGAATTTGTACTGGTTGCAGAAGAAGGGATCCTGGTGCTGTGAACATAGTAGATACCTTCTATGAGCAAGGGAGGATGTCACAGAATCATAGAATCATTTTGGTTGGAAGAGACCTTTAAGATCATTAAGTCCAACAGTTAATCCAGCACTGCCAAGTCACTACTGCCCTTTCACTCAACAAAGCTTGACTTAGGATCCAGGCTTTGGTACAAAACCTTGCTATAGGGGCCAGTTACAGCTCAAATCTAATGCCCTTGCATTTACGGATACTCTGTCAGTGAGAGACTACACCTGGAGGAATGTTTGCTATGCACATGGCACTACACAGGCATATTTCAGGATGAACAAACACCTTTCTAGGTAACAGCTACATTATGTAAAGTTGTGTCATAGGAAACAGTTAGGTGTTTTCAACCCTACAAATTGCCTTTCACCATCCAAGTCCTCAGGTGAAATGCAAACAAGCAAACCTAATGCTTAAGACAAGGAGAATTTTATTGGATACCAGATGTTTCATATGTAGATCAATGCATACGGATGCATGTGGGATTTCAGCCTAGTGTAGAGGTTTCCATGCTGAACAGGTTTTGTTTCTCTTGAATCAATGGTAGGGAAGGAAAGATACATTGAATTTATAAGACACTTTGGGAAGATCCTCCAAATTGCACAGCCAGTCATGGAAGCAGTGCAGTTTCTGCAGGGTATCTTTTGGAAATAAAGGTGAACAGCATTAATTTGTTGTTGTTGTTGAATGCATAATGTACTATTCCTTACATTTGTAAATCTTTGTAAATCTGTGCGTTTCGATCCAAAGCCTCTCAGTAAACAAAAGGTGTTTACATAGATGTGCAGTGTGGTCCTGGGCTGCCAAAAAGTACTCTTGGGAAGCAAGCCATAGTAAATTGGAGGCCTGGTTGGTGTTTTATTTGGAAGGTTGCTGTTGGAAATTGCTGCTGAAACAATTTTAATTATGTTATTTCTTTCAATTAGACATATTTCTTCCAGAAACTTTCTAAGGAACTATAATATTTTTTCTCCAAAATACTGGCTAACCAGAAACAAACTACTCCAGTCAAACTGAAACTATTTAATTAGTGAATTCTGTATCGCTGCCTCCCTGGAATTTTAATTGAGTTACTTTTTATCTCCATTCCCCTCACTGGGCCAAGTTCTCTGCTTACGCCACAATACACTCTGAAATGTCAATTTTCACTCAGAAACAGTAAGATCTCCTGATCTGGATGAGACATTGGGGCATTGGAGGTGAGCTCCAGGATACAGATTAAATGGAAATATAAGACATTTGTACTTAGGCAGTGCTTCATACTAAAGTTTTATCACGACGTAACTGAAGTGGGATTTTTTTTTGTATTTGGATGTCTACTGAATCAAAATTATACCTGACGGCCAGGGCATGGATGGGTCTGGGATTTCAACAAACAAAATAGCCCCTGGATTATCAGACTATAACTTGAAGATGATTACTGACTGTCCTTAAAATAGTAAAACTCTGCCCCACAGTAGACCTTTACACCACAATAAACAAAACCACCAGGTTCCAGAGGCTCCCAGGCTGGATACACGTGAAAACTGCAATGAGCTGCACACTGCTGCAGAGGTGCAAGCAGAGGGAGAAAAAGCTACAGAACTGAAAAGACTGCCCTGTCAGCCAGCACATAAGAAGATATATTCCTGTATGAAGATACGGTTCCTGAGATGATAAATTTTCAGCAGCAGTTATAGGAACCAGAGGTGACAGCAGTAGCCTATCATTCTTCTTTGTCTTCACTTTGTTGTGTGCATAATATGATTTAAATATTTTTATCTTCTTCTTTCTTGAAAGTTTTCTGTAAACAGACAACATACCAGACAGTAGCAGGGAGAATGTCACCTTCCTGTCTCCTCAGGAAATTATTTTTCAGTGCTATAACAGAAACTACATAGAACAGTTTAAAAATTCAATGGTATTCTTAGTTCACAGAAGCAAAAGGTGATGTTTTCATATCTTATTAAGATATTGGATATTAATTATCTTCTCCTCAAATGCAAACATGAAAGTTCCTGTCACTAATGGAGTAATATTGTATTTAAAAAGAAATATTTTGGAAAGTATTTACATTACCTACAAGTGAAGCCATAAAGGAAACTACCAGCTTTTTCCTTGCCAGAGCAGATTTACCATTCAGCACCTATAATAAGAAGTTTTATTCAACTATTTATACTGCAGTTACTCACTATAAGGTATCCATGATATATATGTTACCTAGATGAATATTTCTTATAGGTGCATGCTGAAAACTGTTCACATAAAAAAGCAAGAGGGTAATTTGGCTCAAGCTGGTATTCAGCCAAAAACAGGCCTGTGTGTGGCTGCCTAAGTAGCCATACTTTCAGACCTTTGTATAAAACATTTCCCTTCCACACTCATTCCTGAAAATATACTTTTCCTGTATCAGTGGTCATGAATACCAAATAAAAAGTAAAGGAATTGCCCTCCAAGGAAACTCTTCATTTTTATTTAAATGAATACTTAATGAATCTACTTAAGAAGTACTTGCCCCAGGACACTTCTAGAACTATCTGTGAACAGAAGCCTGTAAAATTAAAATATTAAGTGTTAAACTTTTTATGAAATGGAATAAACCTTTCTTCCAATTTAGGGTGCAGTAAAAGCCCTGTGGCAAAACACACAGCACATGGTTGCTGACAGTGCAGGGTAGCAGGCACCTGGACACACTGCCTATGATGAGACTAACAAGCAAAGTACAGCACACTCACAGCTGTAAACTTCTCCTAACGGTGTGCTATTGGGTAAGGCAGAGTAAATGGAGAGTCCTTAGGCTTTGTGATCCATCAGTTCAGCTTAAGCATGTTTGGGCTGTTTGCAGTGCCTGTCTTGGTGAATATGCTGGCCCATGTCTGGAGAGTACAACTGTGATCAGCAGCAAAAGTTGCTGCTTTAGTGAGGTGGGGGTGTTATGTTGATTTATAATGCAGAGCTTTCATTTGTAATATTAATAGAAGTACTTAATGAAAATTCATTCATTAAGCAACTTCATGTCAACAAAAGAAATATCAGGCATCAGAGCTCATCTTTTTACCTGGGCACTGCCCTTTCCCAGGCTTCCCCTCTAGAAGATGGGTACAAGCCTCAGGCAGATTGCTTCAGTGTTTACTGGAGAAGGATGAGGAGAGGTTTAAGAGAAACATGTGCAGAGAAGATCTTGCCAGTACATGGGGCAGTTTGGAGTTAGCCAGGTGCTCAAGTATGTGCAGGTGTGTTCTGGGACATGAACTCCAATACCATTGCCACATGCAGTAGTTTAATGAGAAGAAAAATTGTGTAAGAGCCAATATATTAGAGCAAATTTTATTTTTTTTTTTAGAGTTTCCTACTATCTTATAATTAACAACAAATAACTATAAATTAAAAACCACGATCTGCCTCACTCATGTCCAGTGAACCATGTCACTACTACTCATGCTCTCCAAGACCTGCAGCTCATCCAGCACCATCCATACACAAATGTTTCCTCAACCACACCGGTGTGCTTGGCACCCTCTTTCTGTGCCATTTTCTGCTTGTTCAAATCTCTGCTTATTTTCTCACCTCTCTTACCCTGTCCTGTTTTCATTAACATGAGATTATTTTTGCTCTTTTTTTTATTTAACTCTTTATATTGGATTTAATTTTATTTATTTACTAACATTTTCCCTTTTCCTAATGGTTTTGTTATTGAATATGTGATACCACTAGAGACTAAATACCTCTGTTTATGAGAGGTGCCCCTCAAGGTTTTCCAGGTTTGCTTTTATATCCTACAATGAAATTCTTTTTTTTTTTTTTTTTTTTGAGACCAGTCCTAGGCCCTGAAAACCACTGAAAAGCTTATTACTAATTCCAGAGGGACAGGACTGATCACTAAAAGCAATGAGACTTTTTACAGCTCCAGCTGACTTCAGTAACAATCCCCCTTATGCATTTTGAGGACTCAATCCAAACCACAAGTCAGTAAACAATTAATTGACCTATTTTTTAAGAGAATATGTCAGAGCTAATGGGCAACGTACTTAGGCATCTTGAGACAGAATTGAGGTCTATTATGTTTAATGCTTCATATCTTTATAGGTAACTGAACTCTGAAGAAAAAGGGTGATCATCATCTTTGTACATTCCTGTCAAAAACACAAGTCTGAGAATTTCTCTGCACCAACCTCAGTTAAAGCACACCAGAGAAGCATAAAGGGTTGATGATCCTCACATTAAAATTATACTGTGGATTTATACTCTGGATTTCACTTAAGTGCCTCACTACATACTCTCTAAATTTCTCTTTTCAACTGCATAAACCTCTACTCACTTCTTTCAATATATGTACTTAAAGAGTGTACTATTTTGTGAGATGCCTCAATATTCCTTTCAGCTGATGGGTTTTGTTGTTTTGGTTTGGGTTTTTTAAATCAACTATAAATAGAGCCTTCTTTCTGCAACCAGTTGCCAAAGGTCACCTTAGAATTTTTTGCTATTTCCCATATTAAGCAGCAACGCTTTTCGGCTGACATTCCAACTTCAACTCATGCATATGAGCATGTTGTAAGCTTGCTTCAGACCACAGTGAGAGGGCTGCAAACAAGACTGCTGTATAATTGCTGAAAAACTAACATCCATTGTCAAAAAGGGCACTTCATCAAACAAAATTTAGCTGCATGAATACAACTGTCTCAAATATTTGGTTCATGCTAAAAATATAGCACATTTATTAAAAATATATATTTATAAACATTGATATGAACAGACACAGATGTTAAGCAAATGAGAAAGGGAAAATAACCATGGAATGTAGTTCTCCCAACATTTGATCAGGTTCAGTCAGACCTTGCTCAATGGAATTATTTTTTTCATGGTTGCACCATATGTTCATTCTAAATAAAAAGCTTGTCACATTCAATATAAGTAAAAGCAAAAACCAAGAGAAAAAATTCATTTGACCTAACGGACATGTGATCTGTGCTAAGAAGCTATCTTTGAGTTCAATCTTTGCAGGTATACAGTATGCATTTCTAATTTTAGATAGTGTACAGTTTCTTTTTTTTTTTTTTCCTTCCCCCTCCCCTCCACCCCACC
>JANHGN010001853.1:0-26020 GCA_024605025.1 Megaceryle maxima
CTGGGGACTTCACCTGACTGCAGTGACTTTTCAAATACTATTGAGAGTGGCTTGGCGACTACATCTGCCAGTTCACTTAGAACTCTGGGATGTTCTGTGAGATGTGAGAGAATGCTTGTGTTTGCATCCTCTCCTCTTTCAGACTGTCTCAACTGTCTTAACTCTCTGACTGCTTGCATCTGAAGTAGTCTTGAGAGTGCTTGAGAGCCCTGTTGGATCAAGCTTTACGTATGTAATAAAGAGTCCTGAAGGCTGAGGTTCATCTGATCTAGATGCTTATTGCATGGGGGGTGGACTAGATGACTTTTAAGGGTCCCATCCAACCCAGAGTATTCCATGATTCCATGATCTCTGAACACAACTTTATTTGGTTTAAGCCACCCCATCCATTACATTGAAATAGTGCTGTTGTTGGGTAGGAGATAAGACTATTTTTATGGTTATGTGTAATATTTTCCACTTGCCAAAGTGACTTTCTGAGTAAAAAATGTGTAGGTTTTACACTTCCTTGTATCTGAAGGAGCAGAGGAGGGTGGCTGGGTGTGGTGCCTCTTCCCTGTTTATACCAGCAGTGAGAATGGAATAGTGGAAATGGCCAAGTGGTAAACTGGTAATGATCAGCCTGTGGATACCCTTTTGCAATCAGCACATCAGCAGGCTGATGTAGAACAGGAACTTCTTGTTTACAGAGCTCACCATCTGCATCACAGTGGCACCGTCCTCCAATCCGTGTGTACAAACTGGAATGCTTTCCCCGTGAACAGAGTGCCTGTTTAACTTGCTGTAGCCTTCTGAGCAACCAAAGTCTCACTATGCTGACATTATCTTTTATCTGCTGTAATCTGGACCTGCATGATGCTAGTGTAACCATGTAGTGCTAGACAGATGAAGGAAATGAAGGAATAAATGGAAATGGAGGACTCATTCTATTTGGTAACCCGCTGAAGTTTTGCTGTGAAAAGATTTATGTGTCCTGTTGGTCTCTGCTAGAGTCTAGCTAAGGAAGAGCCATTAGTTAAAACAAAAATAGGGGTTTTTTTTGGTTTTTTTTTTTTTAGGTAGTGAAGGCAGAAATGAATCACAGTCAGTTGTTGTGGTCAACTACGCAATCACCAGAAGATTAAACTGTGCCACAGGTGAGGACAAGGCCATCAGTTCCAGGGCTTAGTTAAACACTACAGCATCCATGGACATTATCACAGCCAGGTGCCACATCAAACATGTCTCATCTCTCTCTGCAGTTACAAAACCAATGATTGTAACCATTTTAGTGAAGATATCTTCATCGGGTAGTACACTGATGCTGCAGTGTTCCTAGCAAAGGTTTACGTCATCCTCTAGTGGTTTCACAATGAAACTTAAGCTACGTGATGGAAAGGACCATGAAGCAGTATCTCCAGATGAAGCCACACTGTCTAGCTGCTGCTTTTTTTAATTTTTTTTTTTTTTTTTTTTTCCCCCCAAATCTGCAATGACAGAGAGGATTGTAGAGAAGTACATGTGTGATGCCTAACAGGTCAGTTGTTCAGGTGAGCTCTTCAGTTTGGGCTTATATCTTTGTTTTCTAGGTGGGAGTTCTGAAGCATTCCTTCTCTTAAACCAGTGGAAACACAGCATTATTTATCCCTCTCAGACACAGACAAATCTAAAACCTCTGTAGACGTCTACTCTGATGCAAGTATGGTGGCATCTGATAGTTCCCTCACTGAAATTCTTCCCAGTTCCTGCACCTATCCTGCATCTGTGTGGCATGGGAAGGCCAGGGGACAGTGAAGTGGCTAGTTCTTCACTGACATGTTGATCGGTGTCTGTTATGTCATCAAGTTCTTGCTGTCAGAAGCATCCCAGTCTTAGCCTCTGCCCAGCTGGGGCTTGCTAGATCCTCATGACCCATCCGTTATTAGCTCTGTTATTTTGTAGATCTGGGCTTGCCAAAGAAGTGTTTCTCTTTACTTTTTTTCTGACCCCTTTTTTTTATTATTTTTTTTTTTTTTAATCCTTGAAAAACAGATAATTATTCTGCACTCCATGCCTATCTGAAATAAATGCTCTTTCCTTTTCCCCTTACACCTGCTTTTCAAGACCTGAAATCCTGCCATAGCACCAGTGTTCCCTAGTGTCCTTAAATGCAGTTAAGATGGTTTCTTCTTCAACAGTTTCTACCCTTTCTGCTCCCCTCTGGCAAATTAAGGTCTCTTTTCAAAGTAAAACAAGCAGTTCTTTTCCTTTGTACTAGTGAGTGGTTTTTTATCAAGTTTGCTCCCAGAGAGGATTGCCAAAATCTTCAGGAAAGTGGCCTCACTTTCTGCTTCTGGAGGCTTACATCCTCCTTTTAGAAGCAGTGATTTTCTGTATTTTGCCCTTAGCTTGACAGTTTTTTGGAGAAAGCCAGGCACTGGCTCCAAAGAATGCCTTTGTCAGCACCCATTGTGCCAGGCACCAGCAATCTATATTTGCAACCAGCTTTCAAAAAGCAATAATTGTTTCTTTCTCAGAAGACTTCTGCTGCTATGTAGATTTGAGTAGCTCAAATCTTTGAGCTTCTCAGTACTTCTTTGTACTTATCAGTACAAAGACCATTCATAGGACTAATGTGTATGGACCTTCCGTGGTGGTGCTGCCTGCAGTGCAAATATTCTCTACAGTGCAGAGCAGAGGTGATACAACAACCATTTGGTGCAAGTGGTGTTCTTGTGTGCATATCTTCACCTAGCCTTCCACGCCTCCTCAACTCATCATCAGTATGAGCTGTCTGTGTAGAGTGAAGGACTTTCTTGCAGTTTTGAGAAACTCTTTTTCTTGTCTTCTACTCCATCTGCAATGCTGAGGTACTTTCTTATGGCAACAGCTTCTCTACCACATTGTGGTGAATATATAGACCTTGATACTCTGACCCTTCTTTCGGCTCATTTCATGATCTAATTCCCACTGAGCATTAACACTCAGACAGAAATAACCTGAAGAACAGGAAGCAAACTCAAGTGCGTGCTGTTTGCCTTGGGCCCACAGGGTCTCAGCATCTGAGCTGCTGGAAACATACACTTTTTTGTAGACCCTGCTTTTTGCTTGGTGGCAGGGGGCATGTGTTTTATTTTATTGCATGTTTTAAGAAAGATACAATTTTAAACGATGGAAATTTTCAGTGAGAAACTTGGACTAAAAGCTCTTTTCTTTTGTGCACTTAACTGCTTCTTCCTAAGTGCCTGGAAATGAATCAAAGTAGCAATGGAATTTGTGTCATCCTATACATCCATTGTACCCCCCAACTATCAGCATACACCCAAACATGGCCTTGTCTAAATCTCCACTCTGTTTTGAAAAGACCCTAAGTAGAACATGAAGGATGGCTTTGGCCCATTGTAGGGAAAATCCTGGTGAAGAAAAGATATTTCACTTTGAGAGGAGAAAAACTGATACTTTGCAAGATTCTTGTGAAGAACCACACAGGACAAGTCCAGTGAAAAGTGGGAGCAGGTCACAACATACAGTTTAATGAGCCAGCACAACTT
This sequence comes from Megaceryle maxima, assembly GCA_024605025.1. NCBI lineage: Eukaryota > Metazoa > Chordata > Aves > Coraciiformes > Cerylidae > Megaceryle > Megaceryle maxima. Next base: position 3,510 of record JANHGN010001853.1, read on the forward strand.
TTTGCACTTTTCCTCCACTTAAAAAAACCTGCTTAATGTTTCTTACACTGGCAGAATTTTCTTATCCATTGTGGGAGTTTGTTTACTGTTACACATTTGCAGGAGGTGTGAAAAAGCTTTTGTAGGAAAGATGGTAGTGGTGAGGTAATTAAAGGCAGGGTGATGAACGTAACAGGCCTGGCATGCAAACTGTCAGCACTGGATTCACGGCTGTACAGCGCTTCTGCTTCCCACATCTATGCTGAAGGCATCCTGTCCCTAATTAGTCTGCTCCCTGACCCCTGCGACTCACCCCTGCCCATCCCTTGGCTCCCTGGGTGGAATAAGAAATAGGAAGTGCAGCCTGAGATTCCCACGGCCATTCTGCTCTGCTCATGACCAGACAGCTCATTCCCTTCAGCCTGAAAGGGATGAGGCTGGGTAGCTCTGCTTGCAGTTCCCACATGTAAGTAGCACAACCCCAGACGGCTATCTACCCCCTTGACAATGATGCCAGAGGTTTCCCCTGATGGAAGTTTTGCAGCTTGTGTTGCCAGCAATTAAGAGTAATTGTCCTCTTCCCTTTGGAATTACACATTCATGCTGCTTATCACTGTGGCTTGTCCTGTTAGAAATGGGACCCATTTCTTTATCTCATAGAGAGTCCACTGCCAGAAATTTAATGAAAACTTTCTTCCATCTGAGGATGTCCCATTTCTTTTTTCTTCAGCAAGAACCTTCGTGCTTATTCTTACTCACATGGCCAAACTCAGGTGCATGTGTTTTTCTGCTTTACATAAAACAGCTTTCTAACTTTGCTTCGCAAAGGTGTTGTTATTACATCTTTTCACTCTAGGTTATCCTGTGTCTATTTTCTACATGACAGCCTTTCTTTCATTCTAATGTGTTTTAAACAGCTTTATGATGAGCCAGCATAGCAACAGTCAAGGGGTTAATGTTTTCCCTTCTGCAGAATGTAATAGAAGTCAGAGAACAAGAAGTCCAAAGGAGAACTTTTGTGTTCAGTACATAAACAAAAAACAACAACAACAACAAAAAAAACCCCAACCAAACAAACCAAACCAAACCAAAACAAAAAAACCCAACCAAACACAAAACACCCCAACAAATAGAGAAATAAGTGATAGTGCAAGAATTTCAGCCAACTTTCACTCTTCTCCAGGTCAGCTATAAATCAACTGGAAAAACAGAGGCAAACATTGCCATGCAGAGCATCCCTGTTGGCAACAGATATGCTGAGCATCAGACTGGTCATTTACACTTCTTCCTTCATTTATGCTATTTAGGAGGATTTGCTGTTTACACTTCTTCCTTCATTTACGCTACTTAAGGGGATTTGCTGAACTGATTTTCATTTTTCATTATTTTTCCACTTGAAATATCTACCATCAGTAATTCACAAATACCTTTCAATTCTGAAGCCAGTAAGAGAAGGCCATTTACTATTTTTTTTTTAACTAACACCACATTTGGACTGATGGCATTGAGGACTACATGGAGAAGCAGTAGCTTTTATTAGGTCAGCTGATAAAATTGGAAAGCACAGCCAAGCTTACTGTCACACAGACCCTTCATCAAACTGAGTGCTGTGTTTATTATCGTGTTGCTCCAATGTAATAGTTGTGTAAATCTACAGAAATCAATGGAGTTACATTAGCTAAATATTAGGATACCCCAGCAGTAAATCAGACCATGAGTTGTTGTGGTTGATGAGCTCCGAAGAAGAGCATTATTTCCTGCAAAGGTCAGGGTGATGGATTGTGCATCAAATTTTATCTCCTCTGCAACATGTTTATTTCTGAGCAGCCCTTCACAAAACAGGAAAATAGGGCGTATCTTACTCTTCCACACAAGGTAGAGCTTTTCTGAAATGAGTAACCGTGAAAAATGAAATCCTTGAACCTTCCAGACTTGACAAAAAGGCTGTGTCTGTTGTGGTAAACCCCCCTGTGTCTGGGAGCATTCCTGGGCACTGGAACATGACTAGCAAAGCCCTGAAAGTGCCCAGGAATGAACTTGACCTGTCCTAACTAGCACTCTGGTTTGCATGCAGCCATCTCATTGTCAATGGATGTGATCATTTACAAGTGCATGTGTAGGTCCTTCCATGCCAGTTGTCATCTGTGCCCAAGCACTGTAACAGGTTGGTCTAGTACAGTTCAGATGCAACCAAATTATCTGAGTGTAGAGAAACAGTTATAATCTCCTGTACCTTACCCACCAACAAGGATCAGCTCTGAAACTGGGGAAGGGGTTTGTTCAATATCCTCTGTTCAACCTCTGCCATTTTAAAACTGTGTTTTCTAATGCAGTTGCATCCTAGCTTTCTGGAGAAGGAGAATAGAACAAGTATGGTGTCCACATGCAGGTCCACACTCACTCTTTCATGCTGTCTGGGTGGACTGGGCATGAGTAAGGCTGAGCCATTGCTACCTACTCTAACAGCAAGAAGTCTACCTGATCTTGGCCTTTCTTTAGCACTGGGAAGATACTTTGAGCCAGAGCTGCCCTTCTGCTACAGTCATGGATCAGATGGGAAGTGTGTGGATAATGGGTCTCCATACCCAACTCATGCCATTCCCCTACCTCAAAGTGCAATTAGCCTTGTCTCCCAAGTGTCCCTGATGGACATGCAACACATTCAGTTTTACATTCCTTACCAGGTAGTTAAAGAAATTTCAGCAACTAGGAAGATAAGACAGCAGTGCACATGGATATATTGTTGTGATGGTGACAGGGTGATCTACAGACAAAATGAATGGGAGTAAAAAAGAGATTTCAGTGAGAAAGATGATGGCAAAGTGATGGATCACAGAGATAAATGTGAGCACCAAGATAGTGTGGGAAGCCGGGGGATCTTGTACAATATATTTGTTCTAAGGAGAATTTTATGGTTTGAAGGCATTTATCTGGTGGAAGCTTTGAAGAAAAACGTTTACTGAAGTTGGGCAGACAGAGGCACATATATTTGAGGGGAATGCGTACGTCAGCAGCAAAGTTAGATCTAACGGGCTTAAAGTCCACACTGAGGACTACAGTGACCAGGCAAAAATGACCTGGGAAGACTGGGTAAGATAAGTAAGGAAGAAGCTTTTGGATTTTGCATCATGAGGCGCTATAAATGGAAGGAATTCTCTGACATGATGTAAACAGTAAATATAGAAAGGGAGTGACTAAAACTGAAGGAGACTGAAAGGGTTAGGATGACTGTTCAGAGATGCCATGAAATGCAGAGAAATGTTCATCCCACTTGGCACACAATGCTCCATTTCTTCTGCATGTAGACTTCTTTTTGAATACTGAGCTCAGGCTCCCAGCCTCTATGACTAGTGCCTATATGTGGAAAACCTGTGTCTCTGTGATGAGATCTGAGAATGTACATTCACGTTTCTTCACAGCAGGTATTTTATTTTTACAGCCTCCTTCCTTGATTCTTAAAGGCATTATAAGATACGGCTTGGGAGTGTTAGTCTACAGAAATTGCTCCTTTGAGCCTGACCTCAAGCCTTACAACTGTCCAAACCATTAATTCTTTAATTAGTGTTATTTTTTTCTCAGCCACAAAAGTGCTCAGTAGCCCAGACCAGTAAACCCTGGAATTCAGCCTGAAAATACAGCAAACTTGACAGGTCACAGGGAAAACAGATATATTTTATGCTGTTTTTTAAAATATTTCTACAATGTAAGACTTTAAGGAATATTAACACTTTTCAGCAAATGTTCTGAAAAGTTAGGAAATGGCAGAACTAGAGTTATCTGAATACACAGATGTTTCAAAACTTTGCAGTGTGACAGAAGAAAGCTTTAAAGACTTCCCCTGAAGTGCCAGAACAAGTGAGCCAGCAGTGGCTGGGACAGTCACCAGGGATGTGGGAGACCTGGGGATGAGGTCTTGCTCTCCCTTCTCCAGCATACTCTCTAAGTGTCCCAACTCAAGAGTCATTTCTGTCTCTCACTCCTTCCTATTGCAGCTGCTCCACTTTCCATAAATTATTAAATATTCATTGAGGCAGGGACCTGAACCTCAGTTTCCCACATCCTGTGTGAACGCCTGAATGACTGCACTGTCAAATCAATCTCTTGCAAAACACTCTCCTCTCTCAACAACTGTTTAAGTATTTATGCAGGTTAGAAATGCTCGAGCAGGGAAAACTGTGAAAGACCTGCCCTGGGGTAGCAAGTACCCTTCAGCTGGGGAGAGGGTCTTTGCTCATGCATGAGAAAGACAGGAGTCTCGGGCTGAAATTCCCTGCCTAACCCAGGTGTTGAGAAATAAACTCACTTGTTATGCACATGGCTAGTCAAGGAAAATATGCTCCTTCAGAGCCCTTTTTAGCAAGGTTTTCCTCCTAGATCCAAAAGTTCTATCTCTCCATAACTTTCACTAAATGAAAACATTCCCATGAAAAGTTTCTTTTTGTCACAAACACATTTTCTAACGGCAAGACCTTTACTGAAAACTCCTTAATAAGCAATACAAAGTCGGGCTCGCTGCAGCCCATCTCTCCAGCTAAAAGAAGAGCAAGCAGCACACGGACTAACCATTCTCTGTTTAAGCCTTCTGCAGGAAACAGAAATGTCATCCTCTGGTGGGGAAGGCACAGGGAGAGGTTCCTACTTTTTATCTTCTGGATTTCCTATCTATGCCTGGAAGGAAAACACAGCTTAAGGGTTAGAGCTGCGACTTCAGACAGAATGTCTAAACACAGACCAGGTGTATCCCGAGAAACAAAACAGATGAGATTCAGCTCAATCCTATCAGCAGATGGGTTAAATTTCCTGCTTTGCCTGTAATGACCTCATTTACAAAGCAGGATGCTACCTCCCTGACACCTTCAAGGGAGGGCAGAGGTTTTGAGCTGGTGGTGAATTGAAGCAGGAGACTAAAGCTACTTAGAAGAAAAGATAAAAGAGGATGCCAAGTTGTTCACCTCTGTCTAAAGACAATCATTGTTTCATTTATGACTTCTGTCTGACTGTAGCTACATGTCTGTCATGTCTAAATTGAGAGACTCTTGGGTCCTGCTATGACCACCAGGTTTGTAAATTGGCTAGCAGGAAGAAAGGAAAGTGATGAAAGGAAAAGGAGATATTTGTGAAAGGAGGTATTAGTGAAAGATATACTTGCAGAGGATACTTAGGATGAAAGAAATTTCATGCACGATGGCAGAAAATAACAGAAACCTTTTAGCAAATGGAGCTAAACTATTTACAGCTTTTCCCTAGGAAAGGCACTGGAGGTGAAATCTTGAGCTTTCCTCTTAGAGATTCAAAGCCTTCATGGGGATGGATGCTTCCTACAACCTGATGTTTGACATGCCCAGAGATAGTAGTCTGATGAGAACCTGTTAGATACCAGATCAGGATATTGGTACAGGTAAGCAAAGAGATCATGGCAAAGGGGGATACTGATAAGGAAACCTTCCTAATCCTGTCTCTGTCTTCAGATACTAACCTAAACTAATTATTGTACTTATCAGCACTTGTTTTGCAAGCTTCCTTGCATTCTTTAGGATGTAAGGGTCTTTGACCAAATTTGACAGAATTTGACAGAATGTAAGGGTCTTTGACCAAAACAAAGAAGATGATGTTGACACAGCAGAAGACCTGTTAAAATTTTTGTTGTTTTTGCAGGTTTGTCAGCAGAAATGAGGCAGACCACCCTAAGACCCTTAATAGAGTAATTGCCCCCGCAGGACTAGGTGGAGATTGGGCAGACACATATGTTAATCATTTCCCAGACAACTAATGAATACGTAACCGAACTTTTGGAAATCATATATATGTTGTATAAGTATGTCCTGGTTAACTGCAGACGGCGCACACATTTGGAGGAGTGATCCCCCCGTGTGTCCAGCGCTGCAATAAAGAATACCTGCTGAATAAGACACCCTGGTCTTGAGTTTATCTCAGAACCCTTGCCCAGCCGCACCCATCCTCTCACTGTGGTGAGGAGTGATAGAAAGCAAGGGGGTTTGGAAGCTCCGATCCTTGAATCAATACAAGTTGTACTGTGTTTAACCCTGGGAAGGAGGAAGTAAGGGAGCCTGATGCTGAAAGCCAATCTGATAGAAATGTAAAGTGGAAGCCAGCAGACGAGGGTCTGCAGCAGGGTGGGGTAGGGAGGAAGGTGAATTTGGGTAAATAACGACACTGCAAAACGGAAGGGAAAGACTAGGAGTGAGAGCTGATTGAGAGAGAAGGGTGCAGATGAGGATGCAGGAGAAAGATGGGCTGTGCGGAGCTGAACCTTTGTACTGCTAAATAAAGTCTGGGACTCAGAGGAAAATCCCGAAGAGAAATTCAGGGTGTGCAAACAAAAGATGGCAACGTTGGAAACATGTGAGGCAAGAGGAGTCAGCTCTTGCAGGAAGTGGATGGATGCTACTGTGTCAGTAATGGTACTTTTACCTTCTTGAGGCTGAACAAAAGCCGAGAGACAGTTTTACCAGTCCACTGCTGTTGGGAAATGTCTTTGAAACCTACTGATGAAGTGTTTTGTGTATTCACCATCCAGGGGCCTGTGGTAGGAGATTAGTATCTTCAGGCTCCTTTGTTCCCAGAGAGAGGATCGTTTGGGGTGGGGGCAGGAGGACATAAGTGATTCAGAACAAAAAAATTAGACCCCTTCTTTGATTCAACCATTGGAGAATTCGCTTCCCTTATAAGAAAATGGGTCCCTAATATAACACAAAGCTACAAAGTACCTCCTCCTCTGCTGCAACATACTACATCCCATACTTTCTGGGTTATCTACTGCAGTTGTTTGTAAATAGTGGATAGTCCTTTTATTGGTATTATCTGGTTATTATTGGTATATCTTGTTTACACAAGGGTGTAAACAAGACATGAAAACCAGAGATCAGAACAAAAGGCTTCCTAATCCAGTCTGACTGTAAAACTGCCACATGTAGACTTGCTCCTGCTTATAGCAGTGTTAACTTTCTTGATGACTTTAGTGGGAATAGACTCCAGGCTTTCTAAAAGTAACCTCCAGGAACAACATCTTCAGATAACGTTTTTCTGTTCCACTCAGCCACAAAGCTGTTGTTTCATTAAGGACAAACACACAAAGTCATTAGGAAAAAATGCTGTAACACTGCTTCAACTGCTTGCTCTCCAGAAGAATGAGTAAAATATATTTCCTCTGAGTTTCAGGCTACACATTACCTTTAAAGAAAGCTGCAGAAGTCAGAAGTCTCCCAGGACCCAACAGCAGTAGGTTTACATGATGTGTTTTAATTTTCCTCAGAGCTTTGAACTTCAAAGGTGTCTTTAAGTGCCTGCTCTGTATTTCTCCTGCAGATGGGATAAACTCATAACTTCAGTAGGTAGAAGGTACCTGGCTGAGTGGTGTCTGGGTCATGCAACTTTATGGTTGCAGGTCAGAAGACCATGTGGCAGGTGGTTCAGTGCCTCTTTTCAAATGGGCTGCAAGCAATTGAGGGAGCAACACTTAATTAATTCAACAGTGAAGCTTTCTGCACATTTTTTATGCAGCTAATAATCTGCTAATATTTTAAATCTTTACCTCTGAGGATTTAATACTGTGTCAGGTTCTACACCCACTTTTGCCAAAAGAAAAATTCATTACAGCTTTTTTGTTGAACTTGCATTCTCAGAAATCAACACGCCAACTCCCCTTCCCCCAGGAATATTCTGCCCTTCAAAACCCAGTTTCTCTGTGACAGAGATTGCAGTTGTTGCAGAGTTGCAGGTAGGAATACTGGGGAGAGAAAGGGGAATCGCCCTTTCCAGCCCTCATTCCATCCTCCCAGTAAATCCATCACTGGATGAGAAAGTTAGATATTTTCATGAGGCACTGCAGAAAAATAGAATACTATAGAACAAGATTTTTGGTGCATAGGACAAAGCTACCCTTAGGCAGTGTTAACTTGTCTTACTGACATTTAAATGGCCTAAATCAAGGTGACAGAGATGTTAGTGGCATTATGTGAAGAACTGTTCTGTAGGAATGAGTTGTTCTTTAGAACAATTTATATTCAGCACAGAGAATTAAGCATAAGTGGGTTTAACATGAGGCTCACATGTCATCATTTTCCAGCTCTTATTATCTGTGGTGTGACTAATGCAGGATTAGTCTTCATCTGTACTCATGACTAACTTATCTCTGTCCTGTATCCCACCATAGAGCCTAGTTCTAAATTACCACTTAGAATCTTAATTGCTGCTCCATCTCCCAGCGAGACAAGGTGCACGTGATTATATTCAGTCTCTCCCTTCCCATCCCAGGACAGTGTTTGAACATTTCTCAGGAAGGGGGAGACCGCAGATTCCTGCGTAAAACTATCTTGCAAGGAGTACTGCCTGTTGGTTTACTTTTCTCTATCGTACTCTGTCCTTATTGTTTGAACACTTTTAAATTCCTTGGACAAGTCTTGAGGAGGGGCAGAATTGCTCGTGTACTTAGTGTTGGATAAGAAAGCAACTGATGAGAGTGCAATGAATCTACAGAAGACCAATGCAGAGTTAGAATGATTGACTTAGGTGACTTTTTTTCCTTCTGGTATGGGCTTTATTTTCCCAGAAGATGCTCAGAAGCTCTATTATTAGATGCCAGGCTGTTCAAAACTAATAGCAAACATGTTATTATTAAGTATGCTTCTTCATTGCTCTGAGACAGAAGTAGTGAGTGAGTGCTGGGCCATTTCCACACTGAATTTCATGATAAAAGGATATTTGTACATTAAAGATATCTTCAGTATCATGAGGATGGACATAAAGTAAAATTGGGAAAAATGTGTTCTGAAGAAAGAATGAAATTTTTGCTTCTACTTACTTATGGATAACTGTTGGCTAATCTGGAGCATTTTACAGATTGGGAAGTATTAACATTTATTCCAACACACAGGCTTTGCAAAAAGCCTAAATAACTCCGGGGGGTAAAAAAAAAGGAGGGGAAAAAAAAAAAGGGGAGGGGGGGAGAGAGAGAAAAATAAGACATGTTTCTTCTGAGAACCAAACTTAGATTTGCAGCCCTGATTCAGTCAAATGCTTATTATGCAAGTTTTTAACCCTAACCATTTGAGCAGATAATACATAAATTAATTGAACTGCTCCACTACTTAAAATCAGACATGTTCTAAAACATCTTGGTGATCAGAATCCTGAGTCAGTCACTGTTAAACATGTCTGCACTGTGATTAGCTAAATCCATCCAATTTCAGAATATTCTTCTACAGAACGTTTTGTTAACACTATTTTCTTCAACACAAAGGTCTCATGTTAAAGGATAACATGTATTAATTGTTGTTTAATATCACTTCTTCATTGAAGTACAAGTAAATTATTTGAAATCCTATCTGAAACATAGGAAAGTGTGGGTTTAGTTTTTTTGTTTTGTTTTGGGTTTTTTTGTTTTGTTTTTTTCCCACATGCAACAAAAGAGAGGATTAAAAATTAGCCTGACAAATCAAAATTTAAAGGGAAGAAGGGCAACTATTGTTTACATTTCCATTACCTTGGGTTTAAAACCAAAATTGTGAGTAAATAAATAAATAAATAGATTATTTCAGGCAAACCTGAGGAGGAGTTCAATCTTTTGGCCATTAAATTAATTAGCCCCTTATCTTGCAAAGCTTAGCTGTGTGCCTGAATCATGTGAGACTTGATATTCATGCTGAAGGTTAAATCCACTTATCAAGGCTTGCAATGCTGAGCTTTCTTGGGCAAAGGAAAGGCAGCAGACAGGCAGTGTTTAATGAAAAGTTGAAAATGGCAGGATGCAAGGATGATGAGGAAAGAGGTGAAAAATCACATGCTGACAAAAATCACTTGTGAATAGGTGGGTGGTTGAGCTCAGCCTCCAAGTGAGTGTGACTAGAAAGGAGGCTAATTACTTTCATTTGTCTGGCACTGTGCCTGTGTAAGATATCAGAGGGTACAAATAAAAGTTGTGAGTTGTCCAATCTCCATGAAAACCAGACATCCCTAAGACTCAGAGGACTTTCATAGACAGTTCAGAGCCTAAAAGGATATCTGTGGGTCTTAAGAAGGTAGTATTTTGTTTAAAAATTATATACAATATATTTTCTGTGTCTTTCCAGGCAATTTTCAGACAACATTGACTATTTTATGTTTTTTTAACTTGGAAAATTATTTTAAAATAGCTGCAGGATCCCATTATTGGTGCTTCTTTATCCAACTAAAGAGAGTTGCTTTGGACATTAATATGGATGCAAACTGGTTTTGTTTTAAACAGTCATTTTTAAAGGGTATTCTAAAATTTTCTGTTCTTGGCCATAACAAACTGAGGCCTTTCGTGTTTCCTCAGGACATCTTCAGTCTGTTTTGATGATATTAATTTGCCACCACAATATTATGGGATAAAGTCCATTCTGATTCAGGTCAGCAGGACCCCATTGGCTTTAGCATGAATTGGATCAGGCATAATTTATTTCTAAGTCCTTTACAGAAGGTTCAAAATCTTACTAAAAGGCCAGGGTTCAGAGCGTTTTATCTTTGCATAAAGCATGAAATATATGCAAAGGAGATTGTGATAGGAAATACAGTAGTATTGCAGTGCTACACTGGAGAGAAGAGCAGAAAACGGTGGCACAAGGCAAATATCTTTGAGTATCTGTGCTTGAACTAATGAGTCCACGCAAATCAAATTTAAATATGATGAGTGCCCTCATTCATCCAGGACATCCCAAAGTGGCTTTCTTGTCATTTTGATTACAAGTGACCGCAGACATGATTTATGCCTTTTGTTCACACTAGACAGCTGATGTTCTGCCATCCACTTGTAGAGTTATTCTAGAATTTTGCATTAGCTGAGGACAAGTCAGATTTATAGGCTGCCCAGCACTTGCAGATCCCATCATGTGAAGGAAAAGTTCAGCTCAACAGATCGTTTATCAAATGCACCATGTGTGTTGATCTTAAAAATGACATCTCTGAGAAAGAAAATAGGTGACGTTGAAGATTCTGATAAATGCCCTTGTTTTGTATACTAAGGATTCATTGCAACACTGTCCTTCCCCCTCTCCTTCATCTTCTCTTTCCTTTTCCCTTTCCACTTCTCCCTCTTTTCCTAAATGCTGTGTGAACTTCATGCAAACGCCACCCAAAGAGGAGCTGCAGGTTGTGTTAAGACCTGACATACACGTTATACACTGCAGTAGATGCATTATAGTCTCAAAGCCTTTACACCCAGCAAATTCAAGAGCTTCACTAGCCTATAAACACTGGAAATTAATGATATGGCAGCCTGAGGAAATAGTTTTCAGATGTGCAAGTGTCTCATGGGAGGAACTCATTACTGGAGTTACAGTAAATTGCCACTGAGTGAATGCTGGAGGAGCTTCCCACTTTGCATAAACTTGATCTTGTCTGATTTCAAGGACTAAGTAAATTTTGGTGCCATTAAATACTAGGAACTGTGACGATATGAAAAAGCTTTAGACTTTCAGGCTTATTACATCAACTTGTGATGACAGCAATCCATGGTATGCATTGTAGCATCTTACTCGAGGCTTTGTTTGTTCATTTTAAATTAAAGGGCAGCTACTGAGCTAGGCAAGCATGTGCCAGTTAAGGCTCTGCTGCTGAGATTTCAGACTGGTTTTGTATACATGTGAGGTGCTGGAGGTTTGGGAGAATGAGGGTGCAGAAAGGCATAGTCCATATTCTCTATTTTTGTTCCCTAGCAGATTCAGTGCATCTGACTAGGCATACATCAAGAAAGAAACCTAGCCTGAGCCTTCTTTGCTGTATGAGAGACTGCCACTTTTACTTCTGAAAGTTATGTGTCTTAAATCATTATTAAGTGACATAAGAGCAAAATTATATGTCCTGAAACCATTCTACCCTGAGGTGTGATCTCAGTAAGCCTTTATAAACTGAAGCTGGCTCCAGTCAGCAATTAAAGTGCCATAGGGACAAAAGATACCTCATATATCACACCAGATTAGACAAAGTGTTTCATGCTGGACAGAACCTCCCTCTACAGCACAGCAGTGTTTGCTTCATTCATTATTGTTGTTTTCATTAAAGTCAAGCTCTCAGTTCTAGGTGTGCAAGTTCAGAATTGCAGCAGTTCCAGAGAGGATGGCAAATTCAACTGTACCCTTTCTAATGGATGAAGAAAAGATGAACACTAACATTGTAAACATTGACAACACATACCTTGTGCTGATCTGTTCAGATACGTAGGGCAATACCATTTGGTACGGTTGCACCACTGATGGAAAACAAGGGATTTCTACTCATTTTCATAAAGGTTAGTGGTGTCCATGTGTGGTCTTGTGCTGCTTGGCTGCCTGTTGTTAAAGGTGTTTGTAGCAGGGAAATGAACTGTAAAAAAAGCAAATGCTGCCTTAGTGAAATTTCAAATGGTATTGGGAAAACAATGGAAAACATATTAAACAGATTTCCCAGCCCAGCACGTTCTGGTCTGACATCCCTGGGATTAAAGTTGTGTTTAAATATTGCTAAATTGGCAAAATACTAACCTGCACCCTTCCCAGTCACTGTGCTGCCATTTAGTGCAGGCTTAATAGAAGAACTAATGGGCAAGATTCTCTGTCATATGGACCTGCAAGCACAAGGTCATAAGCTTTCTTTACAAATGGAGATAACACCAACAAATATTCAGGAATACTCGGCTTTCTGGAATTTGTGGGTGCAACCAGTATTTACTGGACATCATTGTCTGCTCTTCTGTAAACAAGTTTCTGCTACTGACTGGGTAACCCAAGCAATACTGTGTCTTTGAAATTTTAATTTTTTCTTCTGTAGTTGCCATTAAGAAAACAAGAGTTTGAGTCTCCACTGCCACATTTCATATGCCTTTAAACCAGGGCCCTGCAAGGAAGGCTACATTTTGGCTCAACATTTTAATAGCTAGTGCTTTAGCTAAGAAGAGGAAAGGAGAAGACAGATTTGTGGGGGCTAAAATCTTACCCAATGGCAGCTCACTCTGCCAGAGCTCTGAATGGAGCTTTCATATGTGTTCTCCACATTGTGTTCTACTCTGGATAACACTGATGCCTTCAGAGGAATCTCTAATGACATGGGTATACAGTTGCTGTGATCTTAATTTATCCACAGAATTAAATTTCAATTATCAGAAAAGAGAGGAATATCACTTTTTCATGTCCACCTTTCTTATGTCCACCTTTCTTATGGAGGTATTCATATTCATGTGTGTGCATGACACCAAGAGAACAACTCCAAATTGAACAAACACACAGTACAACCTGCATGACGGTCAGACCCATGCTGCAAGAATCCAGTATTCATTGGGTGAGAGACACATATTTTTAACTTCTTGAAATCCAATGGCAGTAGGATGAAAAATGCTGAGGAAGAAGTGTTCTTAACAGGAATGTGTCTTCCATGCATTTGATGAATGGCTCCTTTCAGTTAAGAAATAATGGTGCTACGTGTATGAATGAGCAAAGCCCTAAATATGCAGAAAATGCTTCTGTTTGTTGAAAGTGATACCTTTTTGGAGGAGTTCCTACTTTATTTGTGTGCTGGGGCCTTTCAGGCAGGAACCCTTTCCTTGGTAGTGCAGGGAGTCAATCCTTGCATATGCCATATCCAGGGTTGAATGTGTCCACGAAAAGTTAGTTCCTTCCGTGTTCAGATCTGGCGGATGTGTGAAGTTGACTTCAGTGTAGTTCATGACATATGAAAAGACTGTAAGTTTTAGCTCAACCCTCTTTAGAGGTTGATTTATCCATTCATTACTGCTGGGATTTGAGACATTGGCTGGCAGATATTGACAGGAAAAAAATATTTTGAGGTTATCTTTGGGGTAGAAGCAGTAGCCTTGTCAAAATGACACCAGGAGTAGTTTAGATTCATATTCAGCTTGGGGTAGGTTCACACTGGTTGGCTGCAGTGTTTCTTAATTTGGGGACAACCACTCATTCTGATTAAAAATACAAGTAGAGCTACAGCTTTTCTAACCAAACATCTGTTTTCTACCTAATCCGCTCATTGCTAACAATCCACTTGGAGTCAGATAAGATCTATTTCTGTTTTACAGCAAAAAGCTCAAGTAAAAATACAACTAATTGTTGAGAAGGAAATTTAGGCATGCATCTGTATTAAGAACAGGCATGCAATTACATAGATCATTGGTGGCTTTGGAATAATTTGTGTGATAGGGTAGTTGAGAGAGTGAATTGAAATGAACCTGTGAAGAATTGGGAGAGCCTTCTATAATTCCATAGACAAATTTCTGTTTTGTTTTGTTGCATAGAAAAGGTTTTCAGTTGAGCAGTTCAAATGCTGAAATGTTCTGGAGAGTAACTCTGGTGAATCTGATCATACATAAAAAAAATCTATTGTTCTTTCCCTCATACTTCCAGGGATGAATTCTTCCCCACAGGAATTCCACCCTGGGATTCATCTTATCTGTATTCAATTTGCTTCCTCTGAGAAGTTAACTTCTTTGTGTAATAGGGCAAGTCCGTAAATGCAAGTCCACATTAGTATAGAGATCTCAGTTGCCATATCCTCTGTGGCTCAGGCTTTACCCTCTTGGATGCAGTGTCATGCTGATCACTTGTGCTTTAGGCAGTATAGTGTAGCTCTGTCTCAGGCTTAGCTCACATAACTCCTTTGCTTAATGCCATATCCAAAGAAATCAGAATAGCAGCATTACCCAACCATGGGAGGTAGAGGAAGCGATTATTATGAGATGTTTAACTCTCCATTTCAGCAGTTCATCTGGTTGTGACAAACACAAAAGACGATGAAATTAGTCTATATCCCTGCTTGTCAGGTGCTGGAAAATATGGTATAAAGCACATCCATTTCATCAGGTTGGTACTGAACTGGTGCACTGTGTACACTGTTAGTGGACACTGAAGTGTTGACAGCACTATCTTCCCAGTGACACAAACTGATATCCTAATCACTTATGCTCTCTAGGAGATCAATTATACTTTTCTCAAGTGTTGTAGGATCATTAACCTTAGCTTACCACTCAAATTCAATGTGGTTAATTATAGCCTAAGTATCTAAGCTTTCATCTGCCAATGGCAATTAGATATGGTAATCTGGCATCCTTCATAGCCTAAAGTGATACACTGGAGCGTTGTGTGCTGCTAAATGACTGCCATGTTCTGCTCTAGAAGTGGCTATGTTTTTCACAGTGGGAGATGCTGAAATATATCGTTATAAAGGCAGCTATTTCTAAATAGATTCAGTGTCAGGGGAAGTGAGTAGACATATAAACAACAAATAATCATGGGATGAAAGGTATATTGCACTTCAAAGTAGTAGAAACATAAACATTCTTTCTGTGGATCAGTCATGAATGACATGAGGAATACAAAATAGCCTCAGTATCAAAACCTGCCTTTTTTTTCCCCTCAGTGGTTAAGCCTTTGAACTGCAATTTGCTGAAGAAAGTCAGGTTGACCATTTCAACTGATTTCCTCTTCCATTGACATACCTTTGGCCTCTTTAATTTTGTCCCAATCATATGCATTTGCAGTCACCTGATATTGTTATCTCACAGACAGGAATTGAAATAATCTTTCCTTTATTCCTGACTGCCATATAATTTCCTACATGCATCATATTATATATCTACCCTATTGGTTCATAAAGTCCTACTTTATACATGGCTTCTACAGGCTAAGTCCTGCATGCCCTACAAGTCTCTAAAGACTTGTACCCTCCTCAGTGTTAGACACAAGCAGAACCTAAATTTCCATTGAGAGTAGAGCTAGCCACTGGAGATGAACTGGAAAAAAATTTGAATTGCAGACCTCATTTAGTGAACACAGACTCTTTTTCTTGGAATTGACTTCAACTTTTACAAAACTGTCTGCTGAAATTCTTAGGTGAGTGTCTGATGAATGCCTATGTTGGTGTGGGGGTGTCTGGGAACACAGGTATTCATTCTCTGTAACAGCTACTGCATTACTTGCAGTGGGGAGGGAAGCACATAACACTGCTGGTATTTTTTATCTCTGCCTTTCAGAAGCAATTTTGCCCCAAAGAAGAAGCTGCGTCTTGGTGCAAAATCACACAGGCATTCACTGAACCTTCATTATGGCTGGAAATGTGGCGTTCCTGTGGGGACATCTGGACAAACTGTAATGGAAAATGAGAAGGAAAAGTTATTAGCAACTCACTCCAGTCCTGTGACACGGAGAACACACAGGCTGACACAGCCTTGGTACATTTCTACTATTGCCACAGACTGCTGGGCATGATACATCCTTTATGAATCACCTTTTGCTGTATATAGAGCTTCACATCACTAACAGCGACCAAAATGTACATGCATCGCTTGATACTGATGTATGTGTTGATACCCAGATTCCATAAGAGCTATTTAATTTATTGGATGCAGAAGAAGGATCTGCTTGAGCTTCCTTCTGTCTCCACTGTATTCATAAATAGTACTCTAAAGATTTTATAGCCCCTGCAATGCTACTGTTTATTCTGACATTTCTTTAAAAGTAAAAATTTAGAAACATAACCTCTAAATCTTTTTCCAAGATAAAATACCTCATTCCCATTTTTGTCAATATTTCCTCCTTCCTCCCAAGTCTAATCAAACCTCTAAAATGTCAGATGCACTATAGTCTAATCATCATTTCTGTGTTAGAAAGTTGATGGCATAGAAGCCCCTGAGTAGCCAGCTTGATAGTATTTATTGGGATTTAAGAGCTTACTCTAATTATGACGGCCAGTAACTGCCTGGATTGATGTGTGAGGGGAGAAAGAAAGGAAGGTGGAAGCATATCTAGTTGTCATGATGTGTATGAGATCAGTGACTGGACAAATGGGCAGATACAGATGGATAGTTTTCATGCATTTTTATGTTTTCCCAGCCGAATACCCCTATTCTTCTGACATGTCTCACAACAACTCTGAAAAAGGTTAGCCTACTGGTATATTGGGATCATGAGCAGATGTGATTTTGTCCAGTCTTTGTGACCTTCATTTTTCATCACCAACATACATCCAGAAACCCAAGTTTTACAGTTGATCGTCTTTTTTTTTTTTTTCTACTGAAAAAGTTCTGCCTTAGCTGGTGGGTTTCCAGCATATGGATGAAATTCACTGGAAACAGCAAATATCAGATGACTCTGGAAGCTTGTAGCCAGAGAAGTTACAGCAGATTCCCACCAATGCGTCTTTCTCTCTTGAAGATTCATAACCTTGCCAAGGTCTCTACCCATCTATCCCAGTGGGCTGGATCCATCCCTTTGACCCTTGCTATGGTCTTCTCTACTCTCTTTTGAAAGCCCTAGAAAAATCTAAAATGTCTTAGGTTTTTGGGTCCCCACCACAACCTGAGGTGAAGTTCCCCTCTTATCATCCCATTACATCCAGCCAGGTGAGATTTTTTTCTTTCTCCTAGAGAAAAAAAAAATAAGAAAGGCTTGTTTTAATGAATCTCTTCATAAGGCAGCTTTGTGCCACCTTTAGGTCCAGGATGAAGTAATTTTCAGGATGAGTCACATTATTTGGAGAGCTCCTCATTACTATAGCAGCACTTCATATACATTCATGTCTACAATGGATTCATCTGATGCACATTTACCTTTCCTCAGTCTCTGAAAGAGGAGAAAGGAGATTTTGATATTATTGGGCCCAAAGAGACCCGAAGACTAGACTTTTTTTTTTTTTTTTTTTTTTAATCTGGCATTTCTGTTGAGCTATTGAATGCTTATTTCATATTCTTTACACAGGGCTTTCCCATCTGTCTTTCACTTGTTCCCTGGGATCCTCCCCATGGCTCTTAGGGAAGCCTGGCTGCCACAGTAGTCTCTGATGAGATTAGTCACAATAATGCTGCAGAGTTAAGCTCCTTATACTGAAGCCTGGGAGAGATGGTAATATTATCCAAAGAGCAAAAGGCTAAAGCAGTGTCTGGCCTGTGTTGTTTTATTTGAATTATGGGTTGGTGTCAGGACTGCTGCAAATACATAGGCTTCTTTCCACCAGATGTAAAGGCAAATTTTCTTGAGGGTTACTATAGAACACATGACATTCGGTATTATAGTGCAGCTGTGGTACCTGGACATATGTAGTACCCCACTTACTTCCATCTCTCTGAAGCTAATTAAATTACATGGGTGAATGAATCTCTGCTGGCTTGGGTCTTAGTTCATTTCTTTTTCTTTCCATGCACTGAAGGGGAGTGTGATGGTACTATTTTCCCACACTCATGGGCTGCTCAGTACAGGGTGCAACACCCCTTCCTGGGTCACACAACAATCCACAGGAAAAGTCAAATATGAATTGTGAAAGGCAGTGCACCAGAGTATTAAGGAAACCCTTAACAAACCTGGCTCCTGCCATTCTGTAGTGACAATAACAACAATTACCTTCTGCAGTGTTGAGGTGTCCCCTTGGCACACCTGGCTCTTACTCCCCTCCTTAGCATTTTGGATGATCAGCTGACCTTCTTATGACCTGATACACTTGCACTTGGGTTGTGGCCCAAAGTCAGGGATAGCAGGACCCAAAGATCCACCAAGTCCTGAGCATGCACAGCTGGAGGAAAAATACCAGAACCTTAAAATCTAGCAAGTTCATGGACATCACTGGAACACTTGCTTAGGAGAAAAGGCTGAGAGACCTGTAGCTTCGTAGTTTGGAGAAAAGAAAACTGAGAGGGTGCATAATTAATGTCTATAAATACCTGAGGGCTGGGCAAGAAGGCAGAGACAACTTATTTTCACTCATGTCTTGTGATGGGTCATGGGTCAATGGATTCAAGCTCAAGCAGAGGAAGTTCCACCTCAACATGAGTAAGAACTTTACTGTAAGGCCTACAGAGCACTGGAACAGATTCCCCATAAAGGTTGTGGAGTCTTCTTCTCTGGAGACTTTCAATACCTGTCTGGATGCATTTCTGAGTGATCTGCCCTAGTTTTGTCCTGCTTTAACCAGGGGGGTTGGACTCCATGATCTTCAGAGGTCCCTTCCAACCCCAAACATTCTGTGATTCTGTGACTTGCAGGTTTCTCAACTGAAAATACTTTCCTCTTCTGGTACAGCAGTATGAATTTTCTGCAGTTACAATTTTGACCATTTGTGTGTCATCCCATAGGGGTGGTTGGTGCAAGTTGCTCTGTGTAATTAAAGTGTATTATTTTGGCTATGACTGGATAAACATTATTTGATGCATTTTGTAATCCTCTCTTAAGTAGGATGTCCTGGTATGACTTTTTTTTTTTTTCCTGATCCCATGATAATGTCACTTGACTAGTGCCCTGCTTGGGGCATGAAACTAATATTTCATGTCTATTCATGATGCTTTATATACCCTGAGAACAATGATATCTAGCTAGTGTCTTTGCATGGTCAGTTTGCCATTCCTAATTAGCCACAGAGAAATATCTTGGCTTGAAGCACAATTATTAACGAGATCAAATGTGTCGATAGCCTTGATAATCATTTAGCATAACAAATGTTGACTAGAAAAAGATAACACTGTGAAGCAAGTAACCGTGTTTAAAATTGCCTTTTGACATATAACATCTACATGGAAATGTCAAGGAAATAAAATGTAACATAGTAAAATACTAGTAGGTACAATATAATTTAGGCCACTGAATTTACTCTGCACCCCACCATTCTCTATGGATGAGGAAGATGAAATTAAGAGCTTATGTGAAAAAGCTGTTCAATAGCTGTTCAAGGCTTTTTTTCTATTTCCAGTTCCATGTCTGTACATTTCCATTGTAAATATGTACCCCTAAAGGACAGACTTGCTTTCAAAGCATGCAATTAGCATGAATTGCTTGTGACATGGAAGCTGTTCCTAACTCTACCTTTAACAGATAATATTTTAAAGTCAGCTTTATTCAAGTCTGAAAGATACACAGAGGAGGGTTAAGAAAAATATACTCACAAGTGCCACATTTTAGTGTAATTATTTTCCTTCTTTAGTGTATTTGGTCGGCATTGCAAGGTTTTGGTAGTGGGGAGGCACCACGGGGGTAGCTTCTGTGCAATGCTTCTAGAAGCTTCCCCTTTGTCTAATGGAGCCAGGACTAGATGGCTTCAAGACAGACCTGTGGCTGGCCAAAGCTGAGCCCATCAGTAATGGTGGCAGATGTCTCTGTGATAACACATTTAAGAATCAAAAACTGCTAGGCAGCAGTAACCAGGAAAGAGAATATGTGAGAGAAACAACTCCGCAGACACCAAAGTCAGTGAATAAGGAGGGAGAGGATATGCTCCAGGTGCTAGAGCAGAGATTTCCCTACAGCCCATGGTGAGTCAGACTGAGGCCCTACAGCCTATGGACATTAATGGAGTGGGTATCCACCTGCAACCCATGGAGGATCCCATGCTGGAGTAAGTGGAGGCACCTGAAAGATGCTATAACTCCATGGGAAGCCTGGCCTGGAGGAGGCTCCTGGTAGGGTTTGTGGGTCATGTTGGAGCAGGTTTGCTGGCAGGTGCTTGTGAGCTCAGGGGGACACCTATGCTGGAGCAGTCTGTTCCTGAAGGACTACACCCTGTAGAAGGGATCCGCACAGGAGCAATCTGTGGAGAAATGCAGCCTGTGGGAAGGACTCATGTTGGAGAAGCTCCTGGAGGACTCTTTCCTATGGGAGAGACTCTACACTGGAGCAAGGGAAGAGTGTGAGGAGTCCTGTGGAAGGAGTGGTAACGATAACATGTGATAAACTAATCCCAATCCCCATTCCCTGTCCCTGTGCTGCTTTGGGGGAGGAGGTAAGAGAAAATCAGGAGTAAAGTTAAGCCCAGGAAGATGGATGGGGTGGGGGGGAAGGTGTTTTTAAGATTTGATGTTGTTTCTCATCACCTTATTCTGATTTGATTGGTAATAAATTAAATTAGTTTTTCCCCAAGTTGAGCCTGTTTTATGGGTGATGGCAATTAGTGAACTATCTCTTTTTGCTCTTATTTTGATACTTGAGCCTTTTGTGATGTTTTCTCTCCCCTTCCCACCTGAAGAGAGGGACTGATAGAGTGGCTTTGGTAGGCAGCTGGAATCCAGACAGGGTCAACCCACCATACTAGGACAGGAACTCAAAGCACTAGAGGAAAAAAATAGCTTATTAAAGAAGAAGTTCAGTGTTTGAAATCCACTAAATATATAGGAAAATAGCTGTCTTCAAGTGTCAGGAATATTTGGACTGTGTCACACTTTGATGCATTAAATTCATAAATCTTTAGAATTAGTCAACAGATTTCTGCCCATACTTTCCTGTTTTCAGAGTCTTGTTTAAGACACTGTGACTGAAGCCTGGTATCCTGTAATTTTCACAGTTTTTTTTATCTATATCCAGATGGCAAATGCCTGTGTGCACCCGTGCAGAGACTTCTGTACCCAGCAGTTTCTGGCAGCTCAGGAAAATAAAATGTTCTGGGGCTCTGAAACCTTTGAAGAGTCTGAAATATGTCTCCAGCTGTCCACCCTGACTTTCTGCAGTAGAAGCAGCAGAGGAAAAAATTCTCCTTAACTTCTCTGGCTTGTACTTCAAGATACCATCTTAAACTTCTAAGGTAGGTGAATTTGCTCTAAGTATCCACTTCTGCCCTTTCTGTTATGTAGGTAGGACTCTCTGACAGCAGGCAGGATGACCAGCTGGAGGTGCCAACCTCCTAAACTTTCACACACACGACAGCCCTGATCTACGTGAGCCAAAAATCCAGCATAGCTCAGGGAAAATTGTGCAGAGCTGATATAAATCCTGTTGGGAATCCCTGTATTTGGGAAAAGTGCTTTTGAATGCAAGTGGCTTGGATTTTCTGTGTATGTGGAAATGCAAAATGATCCCTTGGACGTAGCTGAAATAGTTTGCATGGTCTTTTTTTGCTTTCAAGTCAGACCAAAAATGTATCATGGATGTTTCACAAGTATGCACCAGGCTAGCATATTGCTGATCTGTAATAAGAAGATGAAATTGACATTTTAGCTATGGCATTTCCATTTCCTGGTTTTTTTTCTGTTTGGAATTTTTTGGGGTTTTTTTTGAATGCTTGAATATTTATTTGTGATGCTGAAGTGATGCTCCCTTTTGCCTAATTTGATTTGCAATATAGCGTTGCATTTATTGTACATGGTAGCAGAAATGCTGTTTACTTTGAACACTTTGACAAACTCCCTGGAAAATGATGATTCTAAATAATTTGAGATGTACTGCTTTGTGCAACAGATTTACTGGCTCAATTGCATTAAAAAAAGGGGGGGGGGGGGAGCTGAAACTTGCAACACCTTCAAAGACAGTCATCAAGCTTTGAAAACTTCAATGTAAATCTTTACCTTAAAAATATAAAGGAGATTGCCAAAACTTCCATATTGCTTTAATGTAGCTCTAATGGGATCCATTTCACAAGTTGAAAATTGGTTTACCACTGCCAGTGAAGCCCTGCTTTTGCCAAGGCCATGCCAAAAGGAGTAAACATACACCCTCTCCTCCAGAAAGTGCTAGCAAGTGAGCATGGCTGTGGGAGTTGGGTGGTTCCCACTTAGCCAAAATACACATTAGAAGTTCTCACTATAGAATAAAACCAGCACAGAG
>JANHGN010001853.1:26120-40288 GCA_024605025.1 Megaceryle maxima
CTGTGGGAGTTGGGTGGTTCCCACTTAGCCAAAATACACATTAGAAGTTCTCACTATAGAATAAAACCAGCACAGAGTGAACTCCAGCTTAGCACAATAAATGGTACATTCTTGCTTTGCTCTCTGTCTCTCAACTCTGCTAATCTGCCTGCTGCTGGAAGCTCCTCCTTGAGACCTGT
Organism: Megaceryle maxima; assembly: GCA_024605025.1. NCBI lineage: Eukaryota > Metazoa > Chordata > Aves > Coraciiformes > Cerylidae > Megaceryle > Megaceryle maxima. The sequence continues at coordinate 26,300 of JANHGN010001853.1, forward strand.
ACTCTTAACTACCTGACCCTTCTTCTTACCTTTCTGGCATACTCAGTGATGGGCAAATCTGCCAGAGGCCGTGGCTCTGCACTAAGAGCTTGAGTTAGGCCCTTTGGCTCTCTACTTCTGCCAAAGCCCTATCTGAGGGACCAAAGGTAAAGAGCAGAAACAGAGACCTCTGAAGTTCTTCAGGTCTTGGAATGGGATTCATCATATGGAAGTGTCCATTTCTATTTTTTATGGTGGGAGCCTAGAGCATTTCTAAGATTCAGAGTTTCACGGGACAAAGAAGGCTATGCTTGCATTGATGAACTTTTTATCTGTTACTTTGAAGACATTCAGTAGGCCATGGGAAGCACTGCTTAGCTCCAAAAGAGGAAATCGTATATTCCTGTCCTCAGAAAATATGAGTTTGTACTAAACTGGGCACACTGGGAGCCTGAGCTAGTTGAAAGCTCTTAATTTACCTTAAATTAAGCAATTAAAAACACATGGAGGTAATAAGAAATAAAATTCTAGTTGATACTTTTAATTGAAATAACTCTGTTCTAATAATGAGCATGTAGCAAAACATAATTTGTTTTCAGGATTTATTTTTCAATTGCATGCCATACAGAGAAAAGTTGGATTTGTAACTTCACAGCTCTTCTGGGAAGACATTTACCTCAAGTACTCGTTATTTTTCTTTGGGTTTTGATAACCATAATGAGAGAGCCATTCCCAATTTTGTAATCATTTCTCTGTTGCATTTGTCCCATCACATCTGTAGGCTAGAGAAACTTACAGATGTGAAGGATAAGAGGAAGTTTAAGAAATGCTATACTGATATGAAAAGGCAGTGCCACCATGCTCGGTCTCTCTCTGGAGAGACTGTATAGCAGCCTTACAGTGCTTAAAGAGGGTGGACAGGAACTCTTTGTTAGGGGATGCAGTGATTGTATGAGGCATAATGGTTTTAAACTGAAAGAGGGTAGATATAGATGAGCCATTAGGAAGAAATTCTTCACTGTAAGTGGTGAGCCACTGGAAGAGGTTGCCCAGAGGTGTGGATCCCCCTCTCTGGAGGTGTTCAAGGCCAGGTTGGGGGAGGCTTTAGGGCAATCTGGTCTAGTGGAAAGTGTCCCTGCCTGTGGCAGAGGGTCTGGGACTAGGTGATCCTTAAAGTCCCTTCAACCTAAACCATTCTATAACTCTACGCTTCTCTCATCTTGTACACTCTGTGCTGTGACATCTGATTCCCTATATGGAGGTTTCTTTTGGGTTTGCCACAACTAAATGTTTGTTTAGACTTGCTTGTTAAAAACTAAAATTTTTCATTCTACATCATAATGTGCAGTCATGCAGCAAAAGCTAGGCTAATGCTGAGATGTGATGCAATAAGGGCGGGGGGGAAGAGGAGGCAGAGAGCAGATATGAAAGGTATCAATGTCACAAATTTACCTGGAGATATTCCAGAAAAAGTTCCAAATACTGTGGTGAGGTCACATGCTCTCCAACTCCCCTGTCAAGAGCATGGGAAAATAAGAGTTGTTTAAGAATCAAGGGTTGGGATTTTAGCTAACTCTGTAGTTTTTCTTCAGAATTATGTCCAACATGTCAGTAAGAGTCAGTTGCATGCTGTCCATGGACTTCTTGATTTGCTTATTTCTTAGTTATTTGAATCCATGTGCTCAGATTACTGAGAGCCCCATGACAGGAGATACCTGCCACAGATCACCTGCCAAGTGGGATTTTTTCCCCCCCTCTTTTTCTGCTGCTTCATAGTAAGATGCAGATGATGGAAAAATGAACTGTCTCATCTTGGCGGGGGTAGCACTGCATTGCCATCTGCTGCAAAGCAGAAGGTGTTCCAGCATGGCTGCAGACAGCTGCAAGTTGGAGAATGACATTATGGGAGAGGAATTATGATAGGTATTGAAGGAAAGAAGGCCTGCAGTGTGACCAGTGAGTTTTGGATCACCACTTCTTGCTTAATAACTGGAGTAAATGGTCCCTTCCAACCCCTGACATCCTGTGATGATACCTGTGACAAATGCAATATGCCTCATGGCAGAGGAAACACCTCTGGTTTATAATTGTGTTAAGAACACCTCTGCTGGCAGGCAAGAACCATTTCTTCTCATCAGGGATAGAGTGGTGGGAGTTTCTGCCACAGCTGGGGAACTATCCTGTAACAAAAAGAACATCACAGTCGGGAAAGTAGTACAAAAAGATCTAGGACAAATTTCTTTTCTGAAGTGATCTAAGTCGGACAGAGCCAGGGTCACACTCCATTAGGAACAAAAGGTGCTAATAGTCCCTCTCCAGCTTTCCAGCTGTGTCGCTGTCAAGCTAAAGATTTTTGTATTTTCCTACTGGCACAGGATCACAATCACCTTAGTTAGATGTGGCACAGACAGGTAGCAAACTCTTTTCTCCAGAGAGATTGCAGTCTACATAGAAAAAGTAAGATGAAAGATGGAGAGGGAAAGAAAAATGCCTGGACCAAGCTAATGCTGCTGCTGAGCAGCAAAAGTGAGGTGGGTTTCTAGCACTTGTCTCTAGAACCTTATCTGGGTTTCAGCATCTAGCACTTTATTCTGTCAGACGTGTTGCCATTCCTGCATATTTTCAAGGACCACTCCGCGTCTCTAACAGAGAAGAGTAGGGACTCTGTGAGCTTGCACTGTCACCCACTTTTTGGATCTATTCTGTGGACAAAAAAATATATTTTTCTGTCTGAAGTTTGTCTCTGATACTTTTTCATTACCAAGTTTCCTCTGCATCTCTCAATGTGTTTGTATTTCTGTTTCTCTGCCTGTTAAGCTCTTACCAAAAATCAAGATGCAATTTTCAACTCAGATGTAGATTCTTCATATATCTTCTTTTCTCCTTTTAAGAAAGGAGAAACAAAAGTATCAGGCCTCCTACTGAGGTCTGATACTCCTCCTCCTCTGAGAGCTTGTGGCCCTAGCAAGTTGTGGGGGTGTGTTTATTTCCTTTTATTGAAAGATATTTCTGCATCAAAGTGTCTCAGACACAAAGAGAAGTTAAAGCCAGAAGCACAAATTCACTTTTATAAGCTTACACAATATCTTAAGGAGTGACATTTTACAGAATTATAGATCAGAATAATCTCCTTTCTGTCGCGTGCTGCAAAACTGTGCTGTGATAGATAGAAGAGTCACTGCCAAAAGACTGCAAAAAAAGATTCAAGAGGAACAATAACAGATTACCGTAATGATGCATAAACCAGAAACCCAAGCAAAATAAAGTTACATAGAATATGCAAAAGGTATCTGAAGCCATCTTTCACAGTTTGGTTACTACCCTTAAAAACAGCAACATTTAAACACTGTCTTACTGATTTTGGCCCTTTTCCTGATTGGACATATTCTCTCCAAACAAGCTTTGTATGGTTTTTTTTTGGTTGTGTGTTTTTGGTTTTGCTTTGGGTTTTTTGTTTGGTTGGTTGGTTGTTTGCTTGCTTGTTTTGTGTTTGGTTTGGTTTTTTGTGGGTGTGTGTTTGTTTGTTTGTGGGTTTTGTTTTGTTTTTCCCCCTCCCCCGGAAAAGAACATGCTGCATCAGATCAATGAACTGTCAGAAGAGACCTCCTGCCTTTCTTCCTGGCTGGTGCCTGATGCTTTGGTAAAAGCTCCTCCTCGAGTTATTTTCCCAGCCAAATATGTAATGATGCCAGTAAGAGACATACATTAGTTCCAGAAATGTCTGGGGAATCTGTGCACACCATAAACCAAGAGGGCTGATTATCAGTATGTTAGATGTTAAAGCTACAGCTGCAGTGGTCAAGCAGAGCATCAGCCAGACCCTGAACACAGCAGTATTATCCATCCCACTGATGCAACCCACTGTGGAATTTTCAATGGCTCAGCTGACTCGGGGTGGGTAAAAATCATTCTTGTGCAGAGAACATGCACAGGGTTTATGAATCACTTGAATGTCCTTTAAATCCTCAAAGCGGGGATTAAGTAGGACTTAAGAGGAACATATGACTTGTGCTTGTCCTCAATACAGTGGTTACTTTCATATTATGTGAAGAACTAGCTCTTTGATTGTCCTTTATTTACTTGGTGTCAATGTCACGGGATGTCTTTGTTGTTCCCCAGGCTAGTGTAAAAGAGCAGCCTGGTCTGCTCATACATTGTTTTGGCAAAGGAGGATTCCACACCCAAGTGGGGCTTCCACCCACTGCTGCAATAAAGCATAACACTATTGTGATTAGTTTAATACTCCAAGTTATAATTCACAGACTCCTCATCTTGCTGGCTAAATATGTAAAGTCCTTTGTCCTTGGTGGTCTAGTTGGCAAAGCACATCTTTCCACAAGTGAATTTGATTTCTCTTCCCTTTTGCCATGTACCACTTCCTCTCCTTTATCTCTGTCAGTTGATTGTTTCCTCTGATTTTGCAGCAGAAAGGTCAATGTTCTGCTCCACGCACTGGTTTTCCAGCTGCTAGCAACCCAATGAGATATGCACAGTCACAAATGTGTTAGAAGGGTGGCCTTTTTAAAAATAGTTAAGTCTAAAAAAACTTTACAGCTGCATATTAATCTGACGCTACTCAGTTTGTCATACAATTGTCATCCCAAGCCTCTCTCCATCATTTTTCAACAATCCTGGTGAACAGGGGAGGTACCAGATGACTGGAGGGTGGCTAATGGGACACCTATCTACAAGAAAGGCTGGAAGGAGGATCTGGGGAACTACAGGCCTGTCAGCCTGACTTCAGTACCAGGAAAGATCATGGAGAGGATCATCTTGAGTGAGCTCTCATAGCAATTGCAGGGCAGCCTAGGGATCAGGGCCAACCAGCAGGGGTTTATGAAAGGGAGGTCTTGATTAACCAACCTGATCTCTTTCTATGACCATGTGACTCACCTTTTGGATGGGGGGAAGGCTGTGGATGTTGTCTTCTTGGACTTTAGTAAAGCCTTTGACACAGTCTCCCACAGCATTCTCCTGGAGAAAGTGGCAAAACATGGTATAGACAAATGGACTCTTTGCTGGGTTACAGACTGGCTGGATGACCGCTCCCAGAGAGTTGTGATTGGGGTGAAATCAAGCCGTCTGCCAGTCACCAGTGGTGTCCCTTAGGGCTCAGTTTTGGGGCTGGTCTTGTTTGGAATTTTTGTCGATGTCCTGGACATGGGGATTGAGAGCGTTCTCGGTAAGTTTGGAGAAGACACCAAATTGTGTGGGAGTGTAGTTCTGCTCGAGGGCAGGAAGGCTCTACAGAGGGACCTGGACAGGTTGGATCAATGGGCCAAGGCCAACTGTATGAGGTACAACCAAGGCCAAAGGACAGGTCCTGCGTTTTGGTCACAACAACCCCAGGTCACAGCAAGCATGGGGATGAGAGGCTGGAAAGCTGCCTGGAAGAAAAGGACCTGGGGGTGCTGGTAGACAGCTGGTTTAATATGAGTCAGCAGTGTGCCCAGGTGGCCAAGAGACCAGCAGGATCCTGGCTTGTATCAGGAATAGTGTGGTCAGCAGGAGAAGGGAAGTTATCGTGCCCTTGTACTTGGCACTTGTGAGGCCTCATCTCAAATACTGTGTTCGGTTCTGGGCCACTCATTATAGGAAAGACATTGAGATGCTGGAACATGTCCAGAGGAGAGCTACTGAGCTCATGAGGGGTTTAGAGAACAAATCGTATGAGGAGAGACTGAGGGAGCTGGGTATGTTTAGTTTGGAGAAGAGAAGGCTGAGGGGGAACCTCACTGCCCTCTACAACTAACTGAAAGGAGGTTGTAGAGTGGTGGGGGTTGGCTTCTTCTCCTTAGTAACTGCTGACAGAACCAGAGGAAATGGTCTGAAGTCGCAGCAGGGGAGGTCTAGATTAGATATTAGGAAGAAATTCTTTACAGAAAGAGTGGTGAGGCACTGGAACAGCCTTCCCAGGGAGGTGGTTGAATCACCATCCCTGAAGATATTTAAGAAAGGGGTAGACTTCGTGCTTCAGGACATGCTCTAGTGGCAGGCACACAGGGGGTTATTTTGTGGTTTTGAAATCGTGTTTGATCAGGGTATTTAGGTGGTGGTTTTTTACGGTGTTTTTTTGTTATGGGTATGGTTGGACTCGGTGATCTAGAAGGTCCCTTCCAACCATGAATATTCTGTGATTCTGTAATTAATAAGTTGCAGTAACCCATTAAAGAAGGATTTGCTTTGTGTTAGAATACTTTATTTTTACACATTTTCTTTTTTTTTCTCTATACCATTCACTATCTTCAGTTGCTATATTCAGACAAGGTGTTGGCTTATGAGGACAGAGGTAAGCATAAATTTTATGTTTTTAAACTGTATCGATGGGGATAAGAAAATCAAAGCTTATGACTGGATGACAGTCTCTGAATCCAAATGAAGGTAGCAGGTGGGTTGAGCATGGAACAAGGATTGTGGCTCCCCAGAAAGCTAGCTCAATCACTGAGTCACCTTCAGGTCTCAGGCAGACACCTAGCATCCTTTAATGAGTGGGTTTGCTGGCTCCTGCCATACATCACAGTGTCTGAGATGTTTACCCAGAGTTATGTTGCTGCAGTCCTGTGTTGGGGAACTGGCCTTGACCAGTACATTGCCTGTTCCAAAGCACCTCTTGGAGTGTAGGAAAAAGAAGATATTTGGTAAGGTTGAGTAAGAGCAGAGGTTTGATATTCTGACTGGGGTTTGGAGAACCCTAGTGCATGTCTTTGCCTTTTATAATACGCTGTTATTAGCAGAACATTTTAAAGTAGCTGCTGGCAAGACATTTTGCACCGTGCTGTTATGCTTGCCCTACAACATACATCTTGCAATGCTTACTGCTATCTGTACCTTGTAGAAAGGCTCTTCCTGGCATGTCTTGCATAAGCAATGTGTTTCTCTGCTGCATAGCACAATGGGATCATTATCCTGGGATCAATCCTTAGACGCTATTAAAGTCAGAAAATATTGCTGTACGGTGTTGAATACTAACTCATGGGCTATTGCTTTGAGGTAATGGGACACAGACAGGAGGTAATGCAGATGAATGTCCTTTCTCTTTTTCTACATAATGTAGAAGGATTTGAAATGTGTGACATAATGGGACAAGGCTTTAGAAATTCAGAAGGCAAGCAATCTGTAAATACATCAGCAAGTTGCCATATAGGGAGGGAAAGATTTGTCTGAAGTGTAATGGCCCTACCACAACATGCTCAGTGCACTCTCAGTAGCATTTTCAATGTCATGAGACGTGATTTTGAGACTTCAAGAGAAAATAAATCTTAAAAAGAGGTGTTCAGAAGTTGAGTGCTAGGATCTGACAATGCGCTTATGAAATACACGCAACAGAAAGCTGACCATTCCCTTCTGCTGTAGACAGCACAGAAGAGAAGAGGCTCCAGTCCTGCAGAAAAGGAATAGGTAACAAACGTCTAGAGTCCAAAATAGACCCTGTCCCAGACATAAGTAGGACAAGACACAAAAAAGCAAGATTGAGAAGCTAGAACAATAGCAGTGCCCAAGGCACAGAAAAGATTGAACACTGATGGACTGATAGCCTCCGAGAGGTGCCTAAGCTGCCTTCATTTTGGGTAAGACTTTGAACTGAAGCGCTTACAATCACCTGAGGACAAAGCTTCAAAGCACTTGAGTCTTTAATACACAGTAGCTGCCAGTATTTTTTGTTCAAGTTCCTTCTTTTTATATAAATAATTGTTTCTGCTTCACTTCATCTGTCTCTGCAGTATACAACAACCACTCTGGCCAGGCAGGTCAGCCAGCACTTCAAAAAGAAACGATTCTGTTCCTAACAGAGGGTGTACAACTGAAACTCTGAGGCTGTAAGGTAAGCACACGCTTGAAACACACACTGTTAAGCATTTTTGCCTCTCCTGTATGCTGATAATAATGCAAGAGGAAGCCTTGATGCTAAAGCAGCTGAACCTGCACAGGGAGGTTTAATCACAGGACAACAGTAGGAGGGAGCATTTCCAGCCCTGTGCCATACACACAGGCACTTGAACTATTCCCTCAGTACTTCCTGCCCTTGTGTGGTTCTTTCAAGCTTTTGTAGACTTAGAACTGAGGCTGCAGATCCTAACTGCCTCCAAGACAGATGGAGCCCCTTATTGCAGGGCTTTTGATTCCCCCCAGACCTTTCAATTTGTTTGCCATTTTCTGTTTGTGTTGCTATGCTGCACAAGAATCTTGGTGCTGATGGCTTCTCCGAGGTCCTGCACTTGATCTTTGCTTGGGTTGTGTCAAGTTGTTTCTCCTAGCTCTGCAGTTGTCTTCACTTTTCCTTGACCACTGTCCTGTCACGGTGGTTATTACCTATGATCCCTGCCAGACTGCAGCTGCTTTCCGCTGGTCGTTATCCATACTGGTACTTGCTGTCTGTCTTCGTATCTGCTTTACTCTGAACAGCAGCTGCAAATGACTGTCTCCTTTCTTCCTTGTTTTTTTAATGAGTGGCTTGTTTAGTGTAACTGCTTCTAAAGCCTGTCTACCAGACTGCAACTCCTCCCTCCATACCTGCTTTTTCTTCAGTCGGTGCAGTCCTCACTTACCATCTAGTCTTAGGGAAAAAACATTGCTGTGGCCCAGCTTTGGCAGGTACAGATCTCTTCCTGGCTGTCTTGTTTTTGCCATCAGTCCCTCCACTGTTTATGCTGCCAACTTTGTTTGCTCCTGCTCTTTTTCGATACACACGACAAGACATCTGGTGCTCAAATCTGCCCTGTTAAGTGCTGAATTGCATACATTTTGCTGCAGCATGCTACGAGTCGTGTCAGAGCAGAGTGTGTTAGGCATGTCCTGCTGCATAAAGGCTCTGCTTGACTGCAGTTCTTGACAGAGCTTTCTCCAGAGCCACCTCTCAGAAAGCAGACTGTCCATCTCCTGCCCTTAAAAGTGACCACTTGCAAAGGCATCTCAGAGTGGTAGAAAGATCATAACTGATCACAGACCCTGCACACACCTTCATACTGGGTCATATATGCTATGCAGCGCATGTTGGTGCCTGGCCAATGGAAATAGTCTGGCTGAAATAAAGCATCATCTATCTCTAGGTATGAAGTTATTCATTTCCTGATGTCAGCTCTTGTATCTCCTGCTTTAAATAAAATCCCATCCCGCACATGTGCGCACACACACAAACAACACTCAATCCTTTGCCTACTAACAAGACAGGCAATGCCTGTGGTCCTTCTTCCTTTCAGTGCAACCGCATACTCTGTGTATGAACTGTTTTAATGCCTTTATCATCCCACCCAGACAGCTTTCAGGAGCACTCAGCAGTTCCTCATCATGCTTTCTTTTCTCTGGAGCTCACACTGCATCTTTATGCCATGCCCAAAATGACACAATGGGATTGTCCCACCCTCATACGCAGGGGCAGCAGCTCCTTGTTTATCTGACTACATCCCAGTAGTGTCAGGGCTCTACTAGTAAGTGCTCAAGGTGCTGACTTTGCAGCACTGTGGCTCCAAGCTTTCTGTGGCTCTATCTGTTCCAGGGGTTTATAGCAATCTGGGACAGCTTCCCTGCACTGATTGTCTCTACCCCATCACATGGGGCTCTGACTGCTGCCAAACGGTGTCTCTGCATGTTAACTGCTTAGATGATTCTTGTGTCCTGAGAGGTGGGAGGATAAACAAGTTTATCTTCTCTGTGAACTCCTAGAAATCCCTCAGAACTTTTGCCCTGGATATTTTCTTAGTGACTATACCTTTTTTGAGGTATAATTGGAAAGTTCACAGATGTACAGGTCACCCTTCTCTGCAAGCTTCAGCTTATCTGCATTCTGGCTAATATGGTGTTCCCAGCATCTCCTTGGGGTTAGTCACAATCTGGAATCATGGCTGGGGACTCCCTCTTCTTCAACACTTTCAGTCACAGCAGCAAGTGTCATCAGCTACCACCTTGGTGTCTGGGAGTCCCTCTACTGAGTGTTTCAGTTTCTACTGGGAGCACTGTAATCATGATCATGCTCCTGACATTCACACTCTGCCAGGTGTGATATAGGTGATCATGAACACAGTTCAAGATCCTGTCCTAAACTCATAAGAAACACTGAACATTTTCCAGTTTGATCCATGAAATTGAGCCTGACTTCTATTACTGCTAAGGGCTGGTGACTTCACTCCAATCCTGTATACGCTGGTTTGGCATCAGTATAGATTCTCATTTTATACAGATGCCTGTTGTTTTTCCACTGCCACTATTTATTCTCTGCTCCTTTCTTGGTGAATCTCCTGACATCTCTCCTCTACAGAGTTTTTCCACAGTAACATTGAGAGTGCCAACAGAGTTTCATGTTTTGGTAGCTTGAATGTCATGTTTGTAGTCACTTTTTGAGGTAGGCATCAGTCTCCTTAAACTCTAAGATTATACCTTTTTGGAAGGCTAAATGGGGCCCATGGGGACTTCTCCCTTTGCTCTCTCAGACTGAAGATATTCTGATGGTGTACTACACTTATATGGCTCGCTTAGCGATGGATAGACATTTTGAGTGTCCTTTACCATATGACCAAGTGATAATGTGCCATATTTCACAGCAATTTACCAAGAGCTTGTATCTGCTCACTGGCCTCAAAATAGCCTCAACTGTAAATCGTCACTCTAAATTATGTCCCACTACTGCAGTTTAATGTTGCTGTTAAAGAGTATTCCTGGGGTGCTATTGCAAGTGACCTCGCAACCCAGCTAGGACTAAATTTGGCCCTGATTCTGTGGGATAGATGTAATTATGGCTAATTTAAGACTGCCAGATTATTTGAGCACTGTGAGTACCGTGAAATGCCTTGATTTGCTAATCCACACTTTCTTTTCTCAGAAAACACAACGAAAAAATGATGCTTGTGTTCATCAGCACTCTGTCTTCAGCTTCAGTCAGGCTGGGTGTTTTGTAAGACGACTTGCTGTGCCATAAGAACCACCACTATCTGACGCTTTCCTGGGCAGTTCAAGCAGAAATGCCATAGGAGGGAGGTTTCTTTAGGTATGTGACAGCTTTGTTGGAGCACCTTTCCTTTAATCTGGAATCATCCTGCAAATGATCTCACAGAGGAGAAACTTCAGTACTCCCAAAGTTGACTTCTTTGTTGTGTATTACAAGGACCCACTGCAAGAACTGCTTTTTGGTTTTGAAGGAGAATACTTGCTCTGATATTATTCTGTCCTCCTCAGGTGTTCCCCTTCGCTGACAGCAGCGCTTCATGTGATGTTTGGCCCTAGTGGCATGGGGAAAGTTCACTCTCTGTTCTCTATACCCTGTGGCCAGCAGCATTTGTGAACAAAGTTCTTGCACCAGTGGTTGTATAAGGTCTCTTGCTAAGTAATACAAGCATGGGAAGACAGAATCGGGTACTGTTAAGAAAGAAGTCATGTGTATTAAACACTTGAGTATGCTCAGGTAATCATAGCAAGAAGAAACTCTTGGTAAGTCATTCAGGACTTCTTTTCCAAGTGCTGTTTTCAGTCTGCAAAATAAGAAACAGAAATTATTTTGAAAGACTTGGTCTTTCAATAAAATATGCTCTCTTCCTCTCACAGGCTGGACCAGGCTGCTTGAGCTGGGGGTTGCCTTGATAGCTCTCACCTTCCTTCTGTGTAGCAAAAGGACTGGATCTACTCATTACCCCTTTTGATTATAGTGGGCCCATATTTAAGGCTTTTAAAAGGAACAATAAAGTGATATGACAAGAGGGAACAAAAGTCATTGTAATCTCCCATCAGCTATCAGTATGCTTTGAAGCATGAGATTTGATTATCCCAGTCATAACAATGCCTAATAGTACTGCAGGATAGTAACAAGGCTGATAAATCAGTATTAAAAGATAAAAACCTTTTAAGAGATCCTTTTTTCCCCCAAAGGAATAAAATCCAACTGTCAACACCACAAGCTCACCTTTGAGTCTCTCTGTTGACTTTTTCCATGTCATAGACCATAGCATAGATATAGAGGCTGACAGAGGCTCTGCAAGGCAAATTCAAGGCCAAAACATCTCCCTTCGTTCATAGCATCCTCTGTCTCCAAGCCTTAAGTGATGTCTACGGTGACACCTGCACAACTAATTTGTGGGTTTGTGCAGCTCTAAATGGAGCTACAATGTTACTAGGTTGTTTTTCAGACTTGGATGAATTGGGACTACAGCGCCTATGAAGATCCATAAGGTTCAGACATCCAGGACATCACCACTTGCCACTTCAGATTTTGCAGTGTTTTCTATCCCATGAACTGTCTCTGTATGTCAATGAAATTTTCATGCTGAGAGTGTCACTAATGACACCTACATGAATGATGTACTAGATGATCTTTAAGGTCCTTTTGAAACCAAACCATTATATGATTCTATGATGCCATGCTGGGAGAGCCACTCTGCTGTTATTCTGTTGATTTAAATCAGTAGTTTTCAGCTTCCCTGGTGGTGGTGTTTAAAGCCTATTTCACTGTGTAAAAGCAATGGTTATTTTTTAAATCCAGCTTCAGATTCACAGCCATTCAACAGAATGTTTCTGTAATATTTGGAATACACTAAAAGTTTTAATGAACAACTCAGTTCTGTCTCTCTAAAATCAGTTATCTATTCTTTCTTGCCAGGGGAAATCTTACACTTCCCAGACAGGAACCTGCAGTTTTCTCTACAAGGTAAGACTCTGACCTTGCAGAAGCAGTTCTGCTTTTGCTGTGCTGACCTACCTTTGACACAAGGATTCTATCAGTTCTGGTTGCCTATGAAAAGTTACAATCAGCAGAGATGTGCAACTCTAAATGCCTGCTGCTTCCCCGTCTGTGCTCATCCACACTACCATGCCAGGCTGGATGCACTTTCCATGGGGGAGCTCAGGTGGAAGGGTTTCTCATAGCAAGCAGCTATTGGAGGGGAATAGCATCATTTGCATTGTACCACCACACAAATCTGCACTTGGGATTGTTTGCAGAATGCAGTTTCCCTATGAGGACTTTTGGATTTGCACAGAACGTCTCAGTTTGACTCTTGGGAGGAATTACCAGTTCAACTGCTGGTGGCCATTTTCTGTAATACAAAGTATGAAATAGCAGCAGCCTGAGTTCAAATTTGGCAGCAAGTTGGAGTCTCCTACCATTCCTCAACATTTAATTCAAGCTACTTAGCACTGTAATGTGTAACATATGACCTCTTTGCAAGCCCTAGTTTCACTGCTCATTAGTCTATGTAATTTAACAAGATTTTCAGTGACCTTACTGCTAATAGTCCACTTACCTTAGAAAGATATCTACCTTCCAGCATGATTGCTTGTCAGTAATGTTAGTTAAATTGAAATGAGAAATAATAGCATTCAGACTTATTCAAAATGAGGAGGAGGAAGCTGTATCCCAGTTTGTCCTTTCTCTACCCTGTAATGTAAAAATAAAGGACACTTTTTTATCTTTTGTTTTCCCATGCTACTGGTGTGCTCACAACTTTCTATGAGGACTTGGATTCTGCTGTGCTAAGACAGCCTACAGGAACAAACAGCCTAAGCACTTGTGACAGGCAAAGGAAGCACTTTCAGTGCTGTTTTTCAGGCATAAAAGCAGAACGTATAGACTTGTCTCAATCACACTGGAAACCAAGGGCAGAACAACACCTTGAACTCAGGCCTATAATTGTCAGATCTGTGTTTTCATCACAGTCCCAAGCATACGTATTTTCCTTTGAACTAGTCCGGGAGATATAACACTGCACCAGAGACGGGTGAGTGGTAGCTCACAGAGCTTTCTGCAAAGCAGTTCCAAGCACACTGAATGCAGAGCTCTCTGAATACTTTGCAGTCAGCTCTGTGCAGCATGTCATCCAGGAGTGGAATTCACTGCCATAAGAGGATGTTGAGTCAAATGCTGTAGCTGAGTTTCTTGAAGGGTTGAAAAACAGCCTGGTTAGTTTAGGCAATGGGACTGCGTTTTTGTGGGTTGTTTTTTTTTTTTTTTTTTTTTTTTTTCCTCGTCTGGTTTGGTTTTGGGTTTTTTGGGGGGGGGGGGGGGGGTTTTTTTTTTTGAGGGGCCGGGGG
>JANHGN010001853.1:41660-80309 GCA_024605025.1 Megaceryle maxima
CTCCTCTGCAGGTGCCGCGGAGGGCCCGCGGGCAGCGTCGAGCCGGGGACAGGGTGGGGGGAAGAGGGGATCGTGCGACGACCCGCTGCCCCTTTGCGCGGCGCGGGAGGGCGGGCGCTTCGCGCACCTGCCTGGGCCGCTTGTGCGCCCCGCTCCCCTTCCCCCGGGGAGCCGCTGGCTCTCCGCAAGCCCCGCTGCGGGCTGGGGCGGCGCGGTGTCCCGCAGCGGCCGGGGCCGGCGGGCCGAGGCCGCCGCCTGCATTGCGTCGGGGGCGCGGCGCGCAGCGTGCCGCGGCGGCGGGGGCCGCGCTGGCGGCGGCGGGGGCGGCCGGCCGGGGGGCAGCGTGCGTCCCCTCCTCCCTCCGGTCCCGTTCCCACCTCCCCGCCCTCCCGCTCCCCGAGCTGCACCAAACAGCTCTCAGGTTTCTGCTGATACTGCAGCGTCAAGAAATGGCTCGAGTTTGCTCCTTGCTCTTATGCGTTGAGCAGCCCTCTCGCTCCTGCCACACGCGTCCAGCTCCTGCCTCCTGCTGCTGCTGCCGGGACAAGCCAAGTCCGACTCCGGGGATGCGGCTGCAGGACTGCGGCTGTCTCGCATCTCCCCAGCCGCCTCTGCTCAGCGTCCGGCTCCTTTTCCAGCTGTCTTAAGGGAAGAGAGCAGGAGAGCCAACAGCTGTCTAGGACTTCTTGATTTTATTTACTAACTCAAGCCTTTTGAAAAAGGTACTTTGCACTCTTTTCCACCACCACCCCCCTCCCCCCCCCCCCCCACTGCGGTTCTCGACCGAAACTAATTAAACCCACTCGCCCTTGGTGCAGCCTAAGACAGTGTATGAATATTTCAGTGTCTCGCAGGCAACCCTGTAAAGCGATCGGTGTTATTATTAAGAGGGGCGCAAGAGGAGGAGGAGGAGGGTTGAGTTTTGCCGCTGCGGTTTTTGTTTTGGTTTGGTTTTTTGGATGCTGCTGCAAGGCGACTTGACGCATTCCGGCACTGGCTCCTACTCCTAACCAGCGTATCTCCCTCGGAGCAGGTAAGGAAAAGCCCCTTCTCCCCCCCACGCTCTTGGACGCTATTTTGGACAGTTTGAGACTGGGATGCCGAGCTCCCTCCCCTCGTCTCTCTCTCTCAGTTGTGTTTAAGCTGCTGCAAAGCAAGAGGGGAGATGCTTTGCTCCCCCTCCCCATATCCTCCCGACTGGTGTGATGAAGTTGTCAATGCTCAGCTAAGTCTTCACCATCTGTGAAGTGGGGAGTGTAGTGGTCAGGAGATCTATCGCAGGAGCTGACCCCACTGAAGTTGCCTGGAAAGCCTTCCCAGGGCACTGCAGCGTTCACATCGGCCCCTTCCCACTTCCGAGGCTCCAGTGCGTGTCTGTGGCCGCGTGGGAGCGCGCAGGGCTCTGCATGTGCTGCCGTAGTGGGCAGAGCGGGATGTTCTTGATGGTGTGAAAGCCAATCCATT
The DNA here is from genome assembly GCA_024605025.1 of Megaceryle maxima. NCBI lineage: Eukaryota > Metazoa > Chordata > Aves > Coraciiformes > Cerylidae > Megaceryle > Megaceryle maxima. Next base: position 43,125 of record JANHGN010001853.1, read on the forward strand.
GCGCCTGAGTGTCTGAGTGTGTGGTGGGGCTTGGGGGCTGGTTTATTACATTTCTCTCCTCCTTGGCAGCCTCCATCCTGCAAGTGAGCTTTATGCCTTCAAAAGCAGAGTATCTCCATCCCTCTCTCCCCAGCGCACAAGAGGAGAGGACGGGCCAGTGTGGGAGGGCAGCCGATGGAAATGTGCTGAGTTGGCATTGCAAGGACTCGCCTCCCAGCCGCTCTCTGACTTATTTATATTTATTTATTTATTTGTGTGTATGTGTGTGTGTGTGTGTGGTAACTTCGTGACAGCAGCCGCAGTGATGGTCAAGTCGGCGAGAAAAGTGGACGGATCGAGTTAAAATCAAAAGGAGACGTCTGGGGAGGGGACCCCTGGAGTGGGGGTGCACTCCATAGACCTTCAGCCACCCAGCTTGGGGGACAGGACCCTTCACCTTACCTGCCCTCCTTCCCCCCTAAAGGTACTTCTTCCCTCTTTCTTCACCCTCCCGTTATCCCTGATGCCTCTCCCTTCATCCCATCTCTCCCTTCCCCTTCTGGATATTCCCATCCTTTAGGCTCTTCGTCCATCTTTTCCTCAGGCTCTCCGTCCTAATTTACCATCCCTCCCTGCAGACTCTGAGACTCCCCTCCTCTGTGCCCCCCCAACTGCCTTGTAACACTCTCTGCTCTCCTTCATCCTCCTTCACCCTCTCAAGTTCCCTCACTTCTCCTCCCCTGCCCTGGGTCCCCCTTCTTGTGTGTCACCATGACCGTGATGGCTGGAGAGAACATGGATGAGACTTCTGCGCTACCTGGCCATCCCCAGGATAGCTACCAGCCCGCTGCCCATGATGACCATGAGTGCTGTGAGCGCGTAGTGATAAACATTGCTGGACTACGCTTTGAAACACAGCTGAAGACCTTAGCCCAGTTCCCAAACACTCTGCTGGGCAACCCCAAGAAGCGCATGCGGTACTTTGACCCCTTGCGCAATGAGTACTTCTTTGACCGGAATCGGCCCAGTTTTGATGCCATCCTCTACTACTATCAGTCTGGGGGGCGGCTTCGCCGGCCGGTCAATGTGCCCTTGGACATGTTCTCTGAGGAGATCAAATTTTATGAGCTGGGTGAGGAGGCCATGGAGAAATTCCGGGAAGATGAAGGTTTCATCAAAGATGAGGAAAGACCCTTACCGGAGGGGGAGTACCAGCGCCAAGTATGGCTCCTCTTTGAATACCCAGAAAGCTCTGGGCCTGCAAGGGTCATTGCAATAGTCTCTGTCATGGTGATCCTCATCTCCATCGTGATCTTCTGCCTAGAGACATTACCTGAGCTGAAGGAGGACAAGGAGAATACAGTGTATCGCACCGACAACACCACTCAGGTCTACAAACCCAACATCTTCACAGATCCCTTCTTTATTGTGGAGACCCTGTGCATCATCTGGTTCTCCTTTGAGCTGGTGGTGCGCTTCTTTGCTTGCCCCAGTAAGACTGAATTCTTCAAGAATATCATGAACTTCATTGACATTGTGGCCATCATCCCTTACTTCATCACTCTGGGCACCGAGATGGCTGAGCGGGAGGGGACTCAGAAAGGAGAGCAGGCCACCTCCTTGGCCATCCTGAGAGTCATCAGACTGGTAAGAGTCTTTCGAATCTTCAAACTCTCCCGGCACTCTAAGGGCCTCCAGATTTTGGGACAGACCCTCAAAGCAAGTATGAGAGAGCTAGGTTTACTAATCTTCTTCCTCTTCATTGGGGTGATCTTGTTCTCTAGTGCGGTATATTTTGCTGAGGCTGAAGAACCTGAGTCTCATTTTACAAGTATCCCCGATGCTTTCTGGTGGGCGGTGGTATCCATGACCACTGTGGGCTATGGTGACATGTACCCTGTGACAATTGGAGGCAAAATCGTAGGCTCCTTGTGTGCCATCGCTGGTGTGCTGACAATTGCCCTGCCTGTACCTGTCATCGTGTCCAACTTCAACTACTTCTACCACCGAGAAACAGAAGGGGAAGAACAGGCTCAGTTACTTCACGTTAGCTCCCCTAATTTAGCATCTGACAGTGATCTCAGTCGCCGCAGCTCCTCCACAATCAGCAAATCTGAGTACATGGAAATCGAAGAGGATATGAATAATAGCATAGACAATTTTAGAGAGGCTAATCTCAGAACTGGCAACTGCACTGTAGCCAACCAAAACTGCGTTAATAAAAGCAAGCTGCTGACTGATGTGTAAACAAAATAACCAAAATCCCCACCCACAGCTTGAAGACTTCAGTGACATGGTCACACTTTGTAGATGCTTTACTGATAGTCTTTGAATGCTTTATTTACCTCGTAAATGCATTGTTGCATTGCGAATTTCTGCTCAGTGATAAAGAAGCTTCCAGGATCCATGAGAGATAAGATTTTGTTTATTTTTTAAAAAGCATTTTCCACCTGGTAAATGGGAACCATTTGAAATAGTTTAGTTTTAAGCTGTATGATGCTAGACCTTCTCCCATCTCCCTTTCGTTCTTTTTTTTTTTTCCTTTATGAAGTTAACTTAAACTAAGCAAGACAGATTTTAGAGCTATAAAGCATATGCATGGATTCCAGTAAAAATATTCTGCAAAGCTGCACAGTTGCAAGAAAGTGCATCAGATAATAATAAGAAGAGGATTAGCAAAAAGCTGCAGCAAGCATTTGCTGTGGTTTTTATGAAGGAGTGCATACTTTCCTTCCACCCCTTACATGAAAGATTACATGCTTCCAACCTACAGATCCACACAGCACCTTATTAAAAACACACATAAGCCTGGTCTCTTTTGCTGTCCATAGAAGAACTATTCTAAAAGGAAAATAACAAATAAAACTGAAGACAAAACATCTGCAATGCTGCTAAGTTCTCTTATGTGCAGATGATTTAAACACACTTTTCCTTTTCCCTGTCCAGAACTGGATATAAAACTTTTAAGCCCCTCTGTTGCAAGATAGCACAATGGAGTTTAATAGAAGCATGCTTGAATTTGATACTATTTATTTTATAATCGCATGCCTGAAACGTTACCTCAGACAATAGCGGATAAGCTTTCGTTTGAACTGAACCTTCTAAAAATAGGTCCTTTATCTCTCTTTTTTTTTCTTTCTTTCCTTTTTGATTTGCATTCACCAGAAGTGCACTCCTTAATTTATTAAATCATTGACTAGTAATTTAAAGTACTGTATTTAAGTGCATATGTTAGTCAAATGGGAACAATAACTTTTGGAGATCAAAGCATGTTCAAATATTCAGCATTATGGCCTATTTGATTAAGGTGTAACTTGAATTAATTAATGCATGAATTCAATAATAATATTGATAACAATAATACTAATAACAATAAAAACAAAATTAAAAAAAAAGTGCTTGATAGACTGAGGGCCTGAATGAACTGGTTAGAGAAATCTGATTGTTTCCCTGCATTTCTCAGGGAAGTGTGTTGGCTTTTGTCCAGGTGTTGTCAGAAAGGAACTTATCCCATCCCTTAAAGGGAAAGCTGTATGGAAAATAAAGTCAAGTTATATATATGAACACCTAAAACCTAGTATCCTCTATAGCTGAAAGGTTCAGATGCATGCTCTTTGGTGCATTCTCAGAATGTAAATGAAACTTATCTATTATATGCATCCAAATTGCAGCAGCTGGTTTCTTTTGCAGTCATTAGTTGAGACTTGTGTTCCCCTAAAACTCACCGAAGAGACTCAACAGGTTGATTTAGATAGCTGTGCAGTGCCTTTATCTTACATCCCCTAAATTGCTGAAAGTGCCTCTAGGAACTGAGCTGATCTCAGACAGCAAAGGAAAGGGTAAGGCACCAATTGCTCTCAGGAGTGTTCTGTGCTGCCTCCTGGCACAGCACAGGAGGGGGATAGGGAAAGAAAGAGCAATCAAATGTGGGCAAGAGGGACGCAGAAGAAGCAGGCAGAGTCCACCAGCGCCCATGGGATACCTTCCTTCCCCAGCCAGTCTAATGCCGCAGGGCTCAGCATTTGCTTCTGCCAAATAACTCATAGTTGTGTTTATGCAAGAATTCAAGTTCCCCGAGGTTGTTTATAGGAACATCGCTGCCATCATTGTATCTGCCCTTCCTTTCCCTGAGATGGCTTTTTGGCAGCCTCTCCTAGCATGGCAGGCCAAAGGAGGAACTGGGGACTAGCATGAACTGCAGCATTGCCTAGTCAGGCAACCACACTGCAGGGCTATGCTTTTCTTTGCCTTCGATTGTCCAGCAGGTAGGTGGGAGAGGCTTTCCAGTGCCCTCCCATCCCTGCCTCCTCCATCTCCTTTGGACAGTCTGTCAGATCTTAAATCCCATCACAGATCTTTTGAGCTATCTTATTTTTTTTCTGGTCCCTAATGTTACTCTACATGCACAATCATCTGGTGAAGGAATCAACGCTAGGAGAAGGAATCTTCTGCAATATGCCAGACTTGTCTGCTAGGCCCCGGAAGATAATAGCCTTTGATCTGAACTAATGTAGGCACTAATCTTTATTTTTCAAACCGATAAAGTTGAGGATCTTCATTCTGCACTTAGCATGTGGGCAACTGCTGCTGAACACTTCTCCTTCCACATTGTACAGATCCTTTCTTCCCCCATCTTTCTGATACATGTATATATCTGTATAAATCTATGTATGTGTGTCTGCATGTGTGTGTCACACACACATGCAAACACACATACATATAAAATCAAGGCACTTAGAGTTAAAAAACAACCCTAACTCTGCAGTTACGCACAAGCCTGACCTGCCAGGTCTCCAGAAAGACTTGATTTTATTTCTCACTGTGTGGCTTCTGTGAATCTTAACGCTGAGAAAATGATCGACAACTGAGGGAGCTCTAACTCCTGCAAGAAATGCAAAGCATCAGATAAAACAGGGCATTACATCCTCTAGGTAGATGCTGTAAAGTTTCCTTCCTGTTCCCTGCTCACACCCCTGCCGTTTGTACTCCTCTCTCCCCATTAAATTCTGATGGTCCTGATCTTCCCAAACTCTTGAATTCTAGGATGTGACTTCTCCTGTCAAAATGGACTTGAATGCTGCACTCAGCTTATAAAACAATCAACTGACTAAACTAAACAGCAATAATAAATTCAGTGCTGTGGGACTGATGATGAGAAAGTAGCACCTGGGAGATGAGGCCTCTCTTTAGTAACTTTTGCCACAGTTGGTTATGCACACCTCAGTTTAACAGCAGAATGATAATCATTCTGAATATGTAAAAAGAAAAGTGTTGCGTGCAGCAATTCTTCATTGTCGGGAGACTGGGATGGATCAGTAGGACTCGGGATGATTTGGGGAGCCTGAATGTTGCTTTGTCCATTTATAGCTCATTGCAAAGGATCTCAGTACATACAGAGTGCAGGAATCAACCTCGTGTAGCATAGGCATGCTTTTTTGACAAGTCTGACACACAAAAAGTAACAACAAAAAAAGCTCTTACTCCCTTTACATAGGAGTACTGAAATGTCTTTGTGAGCCTGAAGGTGCACTTAACAAACTACCTGTTCTTACCAGTAGAGCATCTTTTCCTTTTTTCCTTTTCCTTTTTTCCTTTTCCTTTTTTCCTTTTCCTTTTCCTCTTTTTCTTTCCTCTCCCCTCCTCTCCCCTCCCCTTTCTTTTTTCATTTTTTCCTTCTTTTTTCTCCCCATATTGGTATATGCTTCTTTTTGCCACACATGAGCTCTGTAAGGTTGTTTATGTCAGTGGAAGAAGACTGGAAATGAGCTGATGGCCAGTTTAGCCCATCTTTTTCTGAAAGAATCAAGAGAACTTCATTCATTTGGTAGGGACCTCCCAGCAGCGATGCCCATGTTATGCTGGACAGAGGAACAGTCTTAGGAGGGCTGCAGTGTGATGAGGCAAGGCAGCTATTCCAGTATGAGGAGTCACACTACCTGAGCCTCCTTTATCAGCCACTGCTCTGTGCCACTCTGTGCTTCTTAGATGTCCCCAAACAGCTTTTTCTTCATCCACTCAGTGGAGGGGATGAGGAAACTATCTGGCAGGCAGCAAGGCAGCAGTGCACTGCAGTGCAGAGGCAGGAATGAAGTGGAGAGGCAGTGGGCAGGAATCCCATAGGCTGGTATCATTGCCAAAATTCCCCATCTGGTCCTACCATACTTAGCTATAGAGCGCTAGGGAACAGGCAAAGGAGCAAGAGGGAGAGTGAAAATGAAAGGCTCTGTACCCCCTTCCTTCACAGAACTGAGAGGTTGCTTCCAGACTGCCAAGAGCTCAAATCCTCTGTGTGGCAGCTCCAGCAGAGACAGTGAACTGGATTTACTTGTCTTCACAAGGAAGTTAGCCGGCTGCAGTAAGCCAGGGTGTGAGTTCACAGCATCCTAGCAAACCCATGAAGATTCCCTTCATGGAATCTCTTAAGCCTTATCTTCACTGGGGACTTCAGGATAGCTAATCTGAATTAATGAAAGGTGTGCATTCAAAGTAGATTTGTTAAACTGCTTTAAAGCCCAGCATGGACATTCTGTTGCAGTATAAAAGCAACCTTAATCTGATTTGGAGTCATTCTTTTTGGAAGGAAAGTAAGCTGAATTGAATTAAGGCTGCTTTAATTCTGAACACAATGGGGCTTAATGCAGTTTACCTCATCTGCCTCACAAGTTCATTCAGATAGATAAGCCTTTAGTAATCATTAAGTGTAATGGAACTGACCCTACTTTGCAGGGGGTGGCTGGGCAGAGGGCAGCCACGTGCTACAAAACTCTTAGTACATGAGCGCTGGAAATTCACAGCCTGGCTTACTGAGGACTAACGTGTTGTTCCCCGCACCAGTCCTAGTGAGTTCCTTCCTTTGCTCCTGGTTTACACATTTATTGGTGCAAGTAGAGTCAATCCCACTACCTGCTGGGAAGCTGACAATGATCATGGTCCAAGGAAGTTAATTTCCACTTACGAAGTCTCTTAACTGTGCAAGTGCTTGACCTGATGTATTCACATGCATGAGTGCTGGAAAACCAGTATTGGATCACAAGGGACAGGACAGAATTCAGCACAAATTCTCTTGTTTTCAGCAGTGACTTTGCCCAGTTAGAGCTTTCAGAGATCAGGCTCTTAGCAAATCAGCTGTAAATCATTCATCAGAGGCTGAATTGGTCCACATCAACAATTGGAGCAGTGGCAACTTTTGTTGACGGTTTTTTTACTAAGGGACCATTGTTTTCATTTAGCAGAAGTACCAAAAGTTTGTTTCTATTATGAGAAAGCTGAAGCCCAAGTGTAACATAAAAACCTGCTTATTTTTAAGTATAAGGAAATGGGGACATTTCACTTTTCCATAGTTCACAGTTGGACAGTGCAGTTTCTTATATGCACATATATTAACTGAAATAAAATAAACGCTAGGGCAGGAACATTTGAAATTTATTAGGAAAAGGTGGAAAGTTGTATTTTAGAATAAGATCTTCTGCATATACGTATGTAATTTATGGAAAGGATATATTCCTTTCCAAATATTAGCTTGGTAGTGGTATTTAGAGGGTTGCCATTCTGGATTAATTGATTTCCCCTAATGTGAAGAAGAGGGAAGTACTGGAGCTTTTCCAGGAATGGTCTGATCCTGTAGGCCTCCAGCAGCCTGATGCCACTGATTGTCACAGTAATTTCAGGCTCACAGGAATGTAGAACCAACTCCAAAGTGTGATTTCCCATAGCCACAGAGTGGGATGGAACTGGAAAGCTGTCCTTACAATTGCACAACATGGCAAGTTGGTTCCAGACCTGCTTATTGTAAGTCTGAAACAGTCTCCCTTTCTGAGATGCTTTAACCAGGGACCTACATTTCAATTTTGGTTGGACTTATTTCAGGCTGACTTTCTTTTTCTGTTTTCTATTGTTCTGGCTTTACTTAATCAGGTGTAGATGCTTTATTTTTCCTGAAATGCTTATCAAGTATTCTTAAAGGTGTCAGTATTGGTATCTGCAAAAATGAAACTTCAGGGTGTTCTGCTGTTTCACTCAGTGCAGGTGAACTTGCCACTGGTGAGGTCAACAATTTATGCTGTCAAGGCATAGCATGCTTTGATATTTTCGAAGGAAATAAAATAAAACTGAGGTCTTAACTGAAATTTGTCTCAAGGTATCTGTTAATATCGATGTAATTCTGTATATTTCACCTGTTCACAGGCTCTAGCAAATGTCACTATGAGTTATACAAAAAAAAAGAGTCATCTTCCATTTCTAGATTCTATAATAAAATGAAGATATTGCATTCAGTTCCTTTAGGTGCATCAGTCTTTCATCCATGTTATTGTTTCAGTGACATTTCTATAATGTAATTGGGATCAAATGTATATTTTACTTTTGTACAAAAGTAAAAATGATATTTTTATGATTAAATTCATCAAACCCTTACCTATAACCTGCTAAGATGATTTTTTTTCCCTTTCCTTTCCATGTAAGCCATTGTTTTTGCAGTATGTCGGTTTGAAATGAATAAATAACAGCTGTCAATAGAACTGTATATGGCCTCTCAGATATACCTCTGATTTTAAGGATCAGATATTACTGATGTGAAATATATAAACTAAATAGTCTCCATATGAAAGTGCACCATCAGGGCAACAAATCATTTAAGCTGACCCAGCTGTACTTATTTCCACCATTTACAAATCGCTTACACTTTGGGTCAAGTATGTACTTCATTGTCACATTACAGCTCATTTTACTTCCCGTAGTGAAATCGTTTGACTTTACCATTTTTAGAACTTCTAATGTTATGAGTTCTTGAACTATTTGAAATGCATAGTTTTCATCTATGCAATTTTACCTGCTTCTGTACTTGTTCATCTGTTCATACTTGGCATCAATTAAAGATAATTTTTAAGGATCTTACCCAGGATTATTCTGTCTGGTTATTTTCTGGAGTCTGGTTTCTCTGCTGTCACCACTGGCCAGTTCTATGTGAAATGAATGATTGGTTCATTGATGGTTTTCTTATTGAATGGTATAAGAAATGGCAATGAAGTGAGTGGGAAATGTGGCTGTGGGCTTTGAGAGCCTTGTAGATGTCAACTCAAGCTTTATAGTACAATTAATTCAACGGTTTAGCTTCCATAGGCTTTGGATCTAGCCTTGAGTGGGTGATGTTCTGGGTCCCAACTCTCCTGCCTTCACTGCTGAGACAGCAGCTGGTGCCACTAAAAACAGTGGAAATAAGTCTGCTGATTGTGTTCTCCAAAGGCTTGTGAGCGTCAGTGAGCGTGTTTATAGCTGCATTCCTAAATCTGAACTACTGCCTGTAGTATTATCATACAAGTGCTGACTTGAAACCAGGTTTCAAACAACTGTGTGACTAATCATGGTTTTTTGTTTGGGTTGAATGTCAGTGAGTTAAACTGATTTGGTCTTGTTTTCTTTTGAAAATTGTTTGTTTGTTTATGCAAACTTGTTTGATTCAGTCATGCCTATCATATATTGTGTTATATATAAGAAGGCTATGACATAAATACTAATTATTGTATGGCAAAGGTATTATGTATTACGAGTCCATCTATAAAGACTGACAGGTCTTCCTGTAGATAGGTGCAGTAGGTAACAGTGGGATGCATCCATGGCAGGGTGCTGATGACATACTGTGAAGCTATATGAGGCAGAACGTTTTACATGGCCTGTCATGTGCTTTTATTTACATATTTGTTTTGCTTTCTTGGTCCAAAAAGCTTCACCCATCAATAGCTTTGAGTTTATCTAGTCTTATCAAACCCTATTTATAAATTGACAAAAATTGTTTTGTTGAGCTGACAGTAAGGATTTGCAGTTATCAGTCTTAAACAAGTCTAGTCCGAGTCATTTGTCTGTTAGCTGCTCTGTGGTGGTGGTCTTAATTCAGTGAGATACTCATGTCCATGCCTCAATTCAAGAGTGTGATCACCGTCACTGAGTTATGTTGGCTCTAAAGTCTCATTGCTGCTTCTTGGTTTTATTTCTGTTCTGTGTGAGAAAGAAAACAAATGCTTATTTATCACCTCTAGAGTATCAGTCTGCTCCCTTTTGTCCCTAGCAAAGCTCCTGTTGCCTTGTTTGGATCAGACTGTAATGTTGCTGCATGACCCATTTCCCTGAATCTTCCATATAATCCCTTTCTGTATTCCTCTACTAGTTTCGTCCCTTCTTGGCCACACTTCACCTCATGAAATACTACCCCCAGAGCCTTCACTGCTGAGGTCCTTTGTGGTCTGTCTCATCATACCTGTCATGGATCTAGCTCAAAAGCTCCTTTCTCTTAGAACTGGGAATGCTAATTCTTCTATTACAATCATACATTTTTTTTAAAGAAAGACCTAGACTGTTTCCATCTGTGCTGCCTCCTCTGTGTGGAAAATGTTTCTCCTAGGTTACTTTGGCCACACTGCTAACAAGATAACATCTCACACTTTGATTCCTCGTCTTTTCCACAGCCTCTGCAGTCACTGTACCTCTTGTATATCTTGTACTGGGATACTTACCATGATGTCGTCAGTTTTGCAAAGTGGAGGTTTTTGAGCAAAATTACGCACATTCAGGACCAGCTCCTAGAACATGGTTTTTGTCCTCTAAATTGACTTTACAAAAAAAAAAAAGAAAAATCAACATTATGTACTGGGTTAGTTGAGTCTCTGAGTTGATTTTGTACTTGATCTCAAAAGTAAATAGATGTGTGGAGTTTTTTCCCCCACAGTGAAAATCCCCCTATCTTGTCTTTTATGCTTCATAAACTATAAGAATTTTGTGCATTGAGTCCTTCCTTTGGTTACACCAAGCTGCCTCCTAAGCTTGTAGGTTTCCTCTGAAGTAACCTACACTGAGGAAAAAAACTGTCTCTGCAGATGTAGCTTAGCTAATAAACAGGTAGATGACCCATGGAATAGGTTCCTCTTCATCAGCTGCACTGGCACTCAGGTTGTTAGGGGAGGAAAGACTAATTCAGCAGACTTTCAACATAGAGAGGCAGAGAGTGTACTCTGTAACAAGGTGCTCTTTTTATGTTACCTTCTTTATATAATATTGATGATTTCAACATGGATTTGATTTACCTAACAGTTGGTCTTGGAAGTTATTCAGCTTACATGTACTGGGTGATTGATGAATACAAAATAATTGCTTTAGGAATTTGAGGTGTGAATATGTACTCCCTTGCCAGGCAGAAATTAGTTATTTATACTTCAGTGAAGTATAAGAATCCTAATACTCCACAGACAAGAATCCTAATACTCACAGCATAAAATTAATTTACCTCTAAAAGCAAGAAGAAACTTTTCTCACAGGTGTGCTGTTACCCGCTGTTCAAGTTTTATCCATCCTCTAAAGAATCTGGAGCAGCTGCCTTCAGGGCTAGCAGTCTAAGTCAGGTGTCCTGACTGGCAAAGAAAATCAGATTGTCCAATTTCAGTGGCATCCCTGAGAGCAGTTGCTGTGTACTGCCCCAGCTGAGCTCTGCAAATGTGTACAGGGAACTGTTGTGCTCTAGGAGTAAACCACAGCTCACAGACATAAACAGGATTGTATATTCTCACTTCAGAAGACTGTAGAAAGACCATGATTTCATATTCCCTTTCGGTCTGTTAGGAAAAGAAGATGAGAAACATTCTGTACTCAAGGTTTCTAACAGGTACTCTTGGAGTTGCATTGTATCCCATGGCTGGTCTTTCTATAAAAATACTCACTTTACAGAGTGTTGAGATTAAACGTTCAAAAATCAAAGCAGCTTTAATTAGCACAACAATGCTTCAATCCATGTAGCTTCTCTTAACAGCTTCCTAAAATATCTCATATTTTATTCCTACAAGAAGACAATTATGGCTCTTGAATAGAAAGCTTTTACAGCTAGAAGATGAAAATGTAATTGTAGGTGGTATATTTGGTGACCTCCTCTCACGAGGTAGGAACACTAGCGCATTTGGCTTTTGAGCACAGGAGCCTGCAGTTGTCAGTGTGATAGAGATGCATAAAAAAGGCTGGATGATTCTTAAAAGGAGGACAGGTCAAGGACAGATGTGTTTTGCTGGTCACCATTTCCTACTTGGTTAAGAGCAGTGTGAGGAATGTTCACCTGTATTCAGTTCACATAAGAAGCCTGCTGTGTGACACCCAGATGCAATGTGAAGTGGGGTTTAGTGTCCCACAGCTACCTAGGCTGACACCACTGATACAGACTACAGTCACTTCACAAGATTTAAACGTCTTTGATTTGTACAAATAATAAGAGGGTGAATGCCTGAGGGCTTGACAGTCCACATGGACCTGCTCTTGGGGGTAGTGGGCATATGTGGGGGATTTCCTTTGTCTGTCCCTGTAAGAAATACCTCATGTTTTTCATCTTGATACAGGTTCACCAGGGAAAGAATAGTTAAACCCACTTCCACTCTCTGCTGGTGCACACATACACATTCATGGAGTCATGTTCTAATCTGCAGTAGCTCCAGTACTTCTGGTAGAGTTGTTTCTGTTTGACAAGGAATAGGGACATAGGACCTGAATCAGGCCCATAGCTCAGTACAAGGCTAAGTGATTAATAAGAATAAAATGATTAATAAGAATAATTCAGTGCTGAGCAAGACAGAAAAAACAGCCATTCAAAAACCTAGTTCTCCAGACAAGCCATAGAAGGATTCTCCAGCTATTTTTCTATGCAGAGAGAACTCATTATAGACTTTAGCTATTTTCTCAGGTTGGAAAAAAAAAAATTAAATTTATTGAATATTTAGCTCATTGTTGCTTGGCCATTCTGAACACAGATCTGCATGTAAAATTGCACACTAAATTCTGAATGAAGGATCTTCTAGACTTCTACTGCATTTGGTTACCTACACATTTTGGATTGATGGTGGGAGCTGTGACTGCCAACAGGGTCCTGCCTCCACATGGAGTCGCTTGGGCAATGGTAGATGTTTAGACGTATGTTTGCCTTCTTCTGGTGACTTTGACTCTTCCCTTCTGTTTTCAGTGTGCAGTATTCATCTTCAGCTCCCCCCAAATAATTCCAGTTTACAATAGAGGTAGCTTTCCTTTGGTTCATTTTCTAGTTAGCCAGATGTTGTTATGAACATGGTTTGCTGAACTTTGGCTGTTGCTGTGGCTTTTGATGCCAATAAATCACTTGCAAATGTTCTTGATATACTCAGAGATACTTTTATTTCCTGCTACCCTGATATCTGCAACATCATTTAGTGTCATTAAGTTTGGTTGCTTCAGTTGTAAACTGTTTTTTTCAGGAATTTGAAAAGATAAAAGGGGAAATTAATGTTTCCCCAAATGTACTTGAATGACTTACTCCCAAAGGGGGAATTTTTGAAACTGTATTTTTTTAAATTTTCTTTTTTCACCTTGGATTGAGTTATCTTGGCATTACTTGTTTGGGAAAGAATAAAAAACTAAAAAAGGATCTCTCTTACTTGGGGTACATGCCTTTGTTATGATTATTTAGATTATAAAAATGTCTGGCGTTCCAAAAGAAGAGCATTTACTGCTAATGGGGCCTTAATATAAACTCTTGTGATACTTAATATTTAAATCCTGAAGAGGATAAGATATGAATATTGCAGGAACAGACACTCGGTATGTGCAGTAACTGTGCAGTGTTTAGAGGGCAATATCTCTACAACACGATGGCTGTGCAGTTCTGGAGTAACAGCCACAAATGGGCTCTCGAGTGTAGTGATGCAACTGGAACTGAATGTTGGCTGATGAGCTGAGAGCCTGGTCAAGACCCCAAAGCTACCCTTGGTCATTGCTTCAGTGAGGTGGTGGTTCAACAAAAGAATGAATTAACTTTAAGGCTCTGAACACCAAATGATGAATCTTTTTGCCTATGAGAAAAACACTGATACAAACGTGCTTGTCCTGAATAAACTGTGATAGGCTAACTTCTTCCAGTGGACTTCATGCCACATTGGCTTCTGTCATTTTGGCTCTAACATTTTGCATGTTTTTCCTTTATGCTTTTGTTTATTTATCCTCCTGAGTTTGAGCCATAAAACTGGCATGAACCAGAACATTGCTATGTTTTGTGTGCTGTGACTAGCCTGCCAGAAATGCTGTTGAATGCCCTAACTTAGGTGAAACTTGTTTTGCTGAGTGCTTCCAGCACATCTGCATGTTTGGTGCAGAGACTTTGAAGCCACCACTTCAGTCCTTCTGGGGTAATGCTGAATTGGTCTCCAAGGTGGCAGTAAGGGTCATCCTGTTGGCACTTGGGACAAGAAATGCAATAAGATCTTGGTGTCATTAAAGACTCTGATGCCTTCCTGGTGTCTGGGCAGAACTGGAGTTCTGCTCTGGTCTCCTTTGGCTTTGTATCTGTTTGCCCGTTAAATATTTCATGTGCTGTTCCTGTCATTTGGTAGCATTCCAGTGTGCTGTTGAAGAGCTGCTGTGTTTTGTCTCAGAAGTAGCTGCATTTCAAAAATGGGAAGGGAGCTTGTGTGTCAGTTTATTAAACTGGTAAAGGGTTTGGGGACTGTTCAGGATGAGACGTGGTATGTTAATACAGGGTATCAATCTATATATTGGAGGATACCAAACAGCAATCTGAAACTATGGTAGTTAATATCTTAAATTATTAATTAAAGGTAGTAAATGGAAGCTGGCTATCACTGCATAGTATACAGCCACTATTGCTAATGCATATTCAAAGCATGCATTCTGCCTGACAGGGCTGTGATGTATTTTTCCTTATCTTCAAATGTCTGTGATCTCATCCATTCATGATACTTTAAAAAGGCTGCTGAAATCCACTAACATAAAGAGCAACTCAGTCCTGCTTCAGAACAGATCAATATGTCCACACAACCCCAAATCCCAGGCTGGAGTATGTGTGACTGGGAGACAGGCAGCAGACTGGAGGGATGTTGGTCTTTTGATTTCTGTGCCTCTTTTTTGATAAGATCCATTAAGTACTTATTCCCATGACTTGAGTACCAAAATGAACATGAAGAACATGGGTAACTGAGACTTCACTGCCTGCATGTTGTGCTGCAATTTGCTCCTACGTGAAATGAAAAATGCCCTGGTGCAAGTCAACAAAACTTATTTATTCTAAACTAACCAGATGAGAGTCTTTCTTTCCTGTTCATTATCATTCATATGATAATGTTTTACATAAATAAAAGCTTTCCTGTGGCCAACAAGGAAGATTCTTGCCAATCAGGTTCCACTGTAGTACAATAAATAGGGAAAAAAAAAATTACTATTTGAAAGGAAAGATGTGTTAAAGGTAATACCAAATACATTTTCATCTATTGGTGTTTCATGATTCTAGACAGTCCTGTAAATTAGGATAATAAAATTAAAAGTTGGAGGCAATGAAATATATATGTGAACAGCTTTCATTTTGCCCATAGGCCTCATAGTCATGATGCTGGTTTGGTGAAGACAAATTCTTCACTTTCACAGTGGATTAATTAGAACTTAATTTGGAACAGTTTATGAAAAACATAAGTAATTGCTGGAGATACAGGAGAAATATCATATTTTGTGGACACATTTGCAGAGCAAGCTAACTTGTTAATTCCTACTCTTTTCCAAAGTTGTTTTAACACTTCTCTGCTAAAGCTAGTGTAGCAGTATCAAAAGATGGGATTTACTGTAGGGGAAGTTAATACACAGGCTTTCTTTGCTTTACAACAAAGCCTAAAACCTCCTGCAGATAAATATTATCTAGAAGTGCAGTGGAAGAAAGTAACTATTACTCTTAGAGTGAATCTCTGCTGTGATACTTTAAATCTGCTCATGTATCTCACTTTGTGCAGAACACTGTTAGAAAGCCATATCAGGATTTTTTTTTTTCCACAAACATAACCTATGTGCACTTCAGGGGTTTTCTTAGTGTAGTAATACCACTGACTCTTCTCTGATGCAGTCTGAACTGTACTGAAACTTACACCCAACTTCAAGACTTACTACACCCCATGGTGAAACTGATAAGCAGTGATGATGATAAAGCAATTAAAAGAGCTGGGTCAATTCAGATTGTCATGGCTGGTAAGTTGTGACTGACTCCTGTACATCCCACAGACAGTTATTAGATAGATTCATGGTATTTTGTGGTTGGTTTTCAGCTTTTTGCCAGCTGTCTTCAGAAACAAAACCTGAGCACATAATTTTATGGCCACAGAAGAATCTTAATTCATTTTGAACAGCCGGAAACCTTGATGCACAGAATAACACAGGTGGTTTGGGCCATTGGCCTTTGGTCTAAGTGTCCTGTAGCTGGGAAGGGTACATTAGAAATGGAGTGAGCCCAGGATAAGCTCAGGACTGAGCCAGTGTTTCATCATTTTCCAGGAAGGTGCCAAGGGAGAGAATGAAGCCCATGTCTCTGTATTAAGACCACTTAGGTGCTCAGCTGGTGTAAATGGCTGAAGTTCCAGGGATGCCAGTGGCCCCATGAGATTACTAGGGTGAAGAAAACGAGCAGGCATCAGCCATGAAATTGTAATATAAAAGCAGCTTACAACAGCAGAGAGCAATTGAGGGCATTTGTCTGTGAATACCCGTGCATTTCTGAGCTGATCTTTCCAAGTGCCCTAAATTCCTGTTGAGTTCAGCACCTCTTAATATGTTACTGAGCAGGAATTATATTAACAATGACATGTGGAAAAGCAGTAGATGCTGTTGTTTGAATGAGTTCGGTGGTTAATTCAGACAAAACTTGTGTGCTTCCTCCCCACTCAGAGTAGGGACTGTTGGTGTGAAGCAGCAAGTAAAATGGAGCCCTGCATTGCAGACTGTGACTACACTAAAAAATATAAGTTAAAGCAAGGATTTTTTTAATTATTATTATTTTTGTTTCATAATCTTGGTGATTAGTGTTAAAATAAAGCCCTCTCTGATTATTTCTATTCAGTAACAGCTGGAGTGAGGCAGGTGTTTTATGGATAAATTGGAGAAAAGCTCTCTGCCTCATTTTTTTTTGCAACCTGTGTGAATAGCATCTCTGTGGAAGCTGAGATTGTCACTGACAGGGAAAGATAGATTAAAAAAGGTCTTACTGTTTCTCATTTGTTTGAAGTTTTCCACATATACTATTTATGGGATGTATAGATTTGGTTTATTCTTTGACATATTCTTTCTTTACAATTTTCTGTTAAGTAACGTGAAGTAAAGCTCAGTAGAAGCAGTAAGTTGCTAATCCTTTTATGGATCTGCTAGGAAATGGATTCAGTGAATGTCTCTCTGTTCATAAATATTACACAGAGACATTATAACCCATTGATGATGTAACTAAGTTACAGCCTACCTAGTAATTGTTTTAGCCTTTTCAGTCTTTAGGATGTATAACAACATAAAGAAAATTGTGCCTACAAATTCACCATCCAACACCTATGACCGTGGCGACAATTTGCTCTGAGAATACTTGGGTACTAACAGTTCATTGCCACCTGAGTCTGCAGGGTCCTTGCCCATAGAGATACAGAGAATTCCTGATGCACTGGTCTCTAGGGCACACAGGAGTTTCATGTGGTCCATGTGGTCTCCTGAACTTCATCTGTGCAGCAGAAGCACCATGAGGGGTCAGCGAAGAGGCTTCCCGAGCTGCTGATGCAAAGCTGTGCAACTTGTTGACTCTTTAATCATACAGAGCTGGCAAGAAGCATGGGCCTGCTTCTTGTTGTGGGACTACCTTGTAGAGCAGGCAGCAAGGCTGTCTGCTCTGTCTCCCATGGCAGAAGGAGCAAGCCAGCAAAAGCTGCCAACAAAAATGAATGGTGTGCCCATCTTGATTTTGTAGCAGAGAGGAAAGATGACTGGAAACCACTCCCAGCACTCCCCTTCTTTGAAGTTCTCCAAGGAACACGGTACTTGTCTTATGGCTCTTGGCAGCATGGACATTTAGGTGTGTTGTTCATGAAGCCAACAGAGTTTTGTCCTCTTAGGAGGGTGAAGAAATGTTGTGATATATAGAGCAGTTGAGTAGGGCATCCTGGTCCTTGCCCTCCCTACCCTTTGCTTCCCCTCCCCACCATTCCCCTCGCCTTCCCTTGCATTCCCAGTTTCAGAGTTGGTCTTACCTGCAAATATTTCCATAGCTTGTGGTACTTACCCTTTCTCAGAGGACACAAAATGCTTTTGCCAGCTGAAAGCACAGGGCCTTGTCCCATCCTAATCACACACTTTCTCTGTGATGTAGATGACTTGCAGCAGGGTGGGCCATGGTAGTCTCCACATCTCTCTCTAGTGGGGACATCATTGGAATGATGCAGGTCAGTAGCATGGCAGGAAGCAGGGAAGAAAAGTATAATGTAAGACAAAGCTAGTTTACTTGTTTCTGCTTCCTCACACTGGCTTTCCAAGGACACAGTAATCTATACTTGAAGTTTTATGATACAGGGGAAATTAATGCACTGACTCACAGTGTGCCAGAAAGGGATATTTGCCCTTCTCTGCACTCTTTAAAAACAAGCAAGCATAGTTCTCAGGAACACCAGGGATGAGGGATAGCGCTGTTTTCATTTGTGTTGGGCCAGATATTGAAAGTCATTATTCTTTGCTCATCTGTAGTACAGAATCACAGGAATGCTGAGTTTGGAAGATAACTTCAGTGAGCGTCTAGTCCTGTGCTCCAAGCAGGCTCTGCTAAAGCCAGTTGCAAAGGATTGTTTTCAGTAGTGTTTTGAATATCTGCAAGGAGACTCCACAATCTCTCTGAGAAATGTGTTCCACCGTTCAAGGGCCATCACATGAAAAATGTGTTTTTCTTATGTTTAGCCAGGATTTCTTGTGGTTTAGTTTGTGCCCATTGCCTTTTGTCCTGTCACTAGGTACCACTGAGGAAGGTCTGGCTCTTTCTTCTTTACACCCTCCCCCATCAGTTTTTATACACATGGTAAGGTCCCCTTGAGCCTTTCCTTCTCCAGGCTGAGCAGTCCCAGCTCTCTCAGCCTCTCCTGGGGCATATGACAGATGCTGCAGTCCTTTGATCATCTTAGTGGGATGTGTGATCACAAGTAGGACAGCGTGATCACAAGTAACTGTGAATTCAGACAGAGGCATTTGGAGCCCATCTCTGCATATACGTGCCTGATTAGTAGCTTGGAGTCTGTTTCTGGCTTGTATGACTGGTAGTCCAGTTGTCTGTAGCACCCAGTGCTACAAAGGAATGCACAGGAACCCCAGAGATTATACATCTAGGACCATCTAAGTCACCTTATATATGTTCTCATATGCAGTCTCATCCTGATTTCTGGTGCATAGAGATTGCTTTAATACCTAAAAGATAAGGTTCAATGTCTCTTTCAAAAGTTAAACAGGTAGTTATAGTAAGGAGAAATACTCTTCATACATGCATACACACAGAGATTCTTTTGAATACATTTCTTTCTCTGAAGGTCAAAGCAAGAACCAAAATGCAAAATCTGGAGACAAATTCTTTCATGTTTCTTGTTCATTAATGATTTATTAACATGAGGGAGACCTGTCTGATTTGATGCTGATTCAATTCACTCAAATAGAATTTGTTCTGTGCAGATTTACCTACAGAAAAAATAAGGCAGAGATATTAATAAGGTAAAAACAAAGATCCAATTCTAGGAGTAGAGAGTCTCAGGACTGGACTTTTGGTAGACCAGTGGTCTAATCAAACCTGCTAAATTTCTAAGTACCCTGTATGCATAAAAACACTCAGGTAATGGGAACTACTGTAGGTTCATTGATTTCCACTAAGTTATGCCACTTTACAGCAGATACAAAGTGGTCTGGTGGTTTCAGCAGCAAAAATAAGTTGGAGGGGGGAGATGGGTGTGTAGGTTATTCAGCCAGCATTCCCAGGTATGCACACACACATACACTAATTATTAGTTAGAATTTAAGTTTGAGATAAGCACACTTGAATATATAAGCATACTTACTTAGTATCCCTTTAATTGTAGGCCGATCCAACAATTTCACTTGGAAAAAAGAATGCATTTCATTAGAATGGCACTGTACTGTATTTGGGAAACATTGGTAATGATGGGGTGGAGGACACTGGATGATTTGCTATAGCACATGTAATGACATCAGACGATGAAGTAAATGTGATGACATCAGATATTAAATGTAGTTAATGCTGTTGCACAGCCTGAGTTAATCCACTGGTTGTGCTGCCTCATGTTTGGAAGGATGATTATGGAACCAGAGCAGAGGGTGTCACTTAAGCTCCTTGTTTCCTTTTGAAAATGTCAAATCACTTGGATGCTTCCATCCACACTCTTTTGTCCAACCTGCTTGAGTTGGGCTCAAGACATGTAAGTAAAAGTGCTCTTTCCCTCGTGGTACCACATGTGCAGACCACATTTCTACCCATAGTTGTGTGAGGCACACATGCCAAGCAAGACTGTGCTTGGATGTCCTGGAAATGTCTTAACTATTTGTGTTTGCTGTTTTCAATAATTGCTGATTATTGCTGTGTGGCATTCAGGCAAACATTAAAAAATTACATTCATCATAGCCTGAGGAGATAGTGGAAACATTGCTGTTAGCTGATGGCAGCGTGAAGCAGATGCTGCCACTGTAAAAATCCAAAGGAGAAACTCTGCACTGGAATACACTGTTATAAAATCAGTCATTGTCCTCATTTGAGGCAATCATGGTATATAAAGGAGAACATGGACAGAGAGAAAGGCTGGGAGTTTCATCTTAAACTGGGACTAGCAGTCTCTGCAGAATCAGGGGAAATAAAAGATGCTTAGATTCTTTTAATTTAGGGGATCTTGTCACGTGAAATCTAATTTCCAGAGAAATGGAAGGAGGCATTTTGATTTTTCTCCAGTTGCAGAATTTCTGGTGCAAGTGTAAGAGACAGAAAATCAAGAAGGGGTCTGGAGTCAAATAAAGCAGGAGTGTGGCACCAAATGGTGCTCACTTGACAGCTTATCAGACCAAAGGAAGGATGAGACATGAACCTTTGGCCTAAAGGAGGGGATTAAAAACTTTCCTTTCTGAAATACTGATGATTTCACAAACCAGCGCCTAAAGTAGAAGAGATAGGAGCTTTCACTTTCCTCTGTTTAATTACTTTCAACAATATGAAAATCTCAGCTAGACAAAACTAGCAGAGAACCTTTTTCAAACATGCAAACCCATGATTTGAAGTAGAAGCTTTTTCTTTTCTCCAGAAATTTTCAGTAAAATACCCAAGAGCTTTATTGTTGCCAGAAGAAACCATTTGGCTGTCAAAAAAGAAAAAAAAAATCCCAACATAGTTTTGACTTCTAGTCTTACTGACAATTACCTTTTTTTGGTGGGTGAAAAGGAGCTGAAAGCTGAAAAAACCCTTCACATTTATCAGACTTCATTATACTGAGCACCCTGATTTATGTAAGTTCATATCTGTGAAAACAATTCTTTATTTGCTGCTCCCTGTTCCTTTCCCAAAGAAGGGGATGGTGGAGACCTGCTGCAGCACATGCACAGCTTCTCCAGAGGCTACCAGCTCTCACAGCTCCAGTCCAGCTACATCTTTCTCTGCTTGTTATGGGGGAGAGAGCGGAGCCCATTGTGTAGAAAGAATATAGTTTATCGGATGGTCAACAGGGGAGTTTTGGTTATATACATACGTGATCAAAACAGTTCAGGTCACCCTTACATGGTAAAACATGCATAATCAGGCATAAAGAAATTCACTGCTCCATGAATTCCTGCTTGCCTATTCTAGAGGGTATTTTCATCTCATCTAAGAGTAACTCTTGATTCATATATCCAAAAGATCCACATACAGTCCTTTGAGCGTGGGACCTCTGAGTTCCCAGTTGTGCAGGTTATATATGAGATTCAAAAAGCCTCAGCAATCTTCCTTGACATTCATATATCAGGAAGAATTTAATCACTGGGAAGTGTGACATCCTAAATTTTCTTTTACCCAGTATCTTTTTATGGTGACTTTTTGCTGTAGAGTGTGACCACTAATTCCCCACTCTGCACTTCAGTTCTTTCAAGTGCATGGCAGATGTCCATCACTTCTCTTGGCTTTTTTACCTGGACTTTATGTAACTTTCCATATGAGAGACATGGGGTAGATCTCTGGAAGGAAAAGGGGAAATAAAATCAGGGCAGATTGATGGGGAAAAATAATTTCTTTGTAAATAGAGTGCTTGAAGTCTTCTTGTCACACTTACATGAAACTCTTCCAGGTTGCTGCTATGCTTTCCATACAGATGATCCCAGAAATTAACGTGGCAATTTGAGGTACAGTCTCTCTATCTGTGCAGCATGTCTACACAGTGCCAGCTGGAGAATGCATACCATGTTGCTATTTACAGCACTATGTAGACATGGACCTTATGTCTGCGGAGAAGCTGTATCTTAAATTAGTTCATTGACTTATGGGCACTTCATTTCTGATGTGGCTGTAAAACTATTTCTGGAGCATCCTGGTTAAGTGGGTATCTCAGCCCACTCATGCAATTCCCCCTGTAGACAAAACCTGCAAAGGATTTGGCCAGCTTGGCCATATCAGCTAACAAAGTTTAGCCAGAGCCTGTAAGAACATTGCTAATCCCAGATCTTTTGACACTCTTCTAATGGTCCTAGCCCTTCTTCCACTTAAACCATTAGCCTCTCCTTACAATTCCTTTGTATTTTGCATCTCTATTTGATACCCACTCCGTGATGCATTTCCAGTGGCTGTGCTGCTTGCACTCTCAGTCTGCACAAGTGCGCTGCTTGGTGACAGCAGTACAAGGCAGTAGAGAACAGAGTTTTGCCGCTGGCTGCTGTGGGAACGGTATTAACCTGCCATTCCTAAATTCAAACTCAGCCTTCCCTCACACCCCAGGGTTATATTTCATCACCTCATTATGGCAAATTGCTTTGAAAAACCCAGGTCTCTTTTAGTATCGATGTATTGGTCAGTGAAGAATTAGATTTTGTGGTTACTTCATGGCTGGATTTCATAGCTGCTGTCTACCATTCTGATCTCCTCTCTGTCCAGCTGCAGCCACTTCCCTCTTTTGAAATCACTGAGGAAATTAATAAGCTTTTCCTACCTCCAGTGTGTTGTTGGTGCTTTCTGATACAGTGCAGCCCATTGCTACTGTTCATCTATGCAATTCTACTTGGTTTTCAGTCAATTTATTATGTACAAGTTATATTCCAAGCATAATTTTTGAGATACTGTTGTTGAGAATCATCTACACTGCATCTCCTCCCTCCTTATGCCCATTCATTTTGTTCTTCTGTCAGAATATATAATCAAATATTTCTAACATGGATTTTGAGTTTGGGTTTTGTTTTTGTTTTTACCTCTAAATTAAAACTATGCTGTAACCACCCCTGCATCTTCTCAGAGGTATATTCTCCTATGGGTATGTAATTATAGGTCCTTCTGGCTTCAGGGGGAGCTGCACAGTGTGATTGAGGGCAGTTGTATCCTCACAGTTTGCAGGTTTCCTTTCAGTATTGTTTTCCATAGGGAATATAGAGGCAGGACTTGCCTGGCTTGCTTCTTTCTTGTTTGGAATTGGGCTGGTATTGCACTTCATGCTTCTGGTACTCAGATCTCTTGCCCTTTTGCAGTCTCTCTGTAATATAAAATAGTACTCTAGGTTTTGAAAGGTGCCTGTCAGTCTCCATGGGCATTTTGTGATCCAGGCTGGCCTGGAATAGAATCACAAATTTGTGGTGTTGTGGAACATCCAAGCAGTCCTTGGTAATTATGGGACCCTAGGAAGACTGGAAAACAGTGGTCCCCATGAAACACCTTTGGAAACCCACTGTTCTTCAGTGCCTTACTGAAAACGTTGCACTTGAGTGCTATTTCTTAAAATCACATGACTGCACAGTCACAAACCCGTGAAATTCCCATCCCTGAAACTGGCCTTCTGATAATACTAAACTTGGAACCAAATTAGGTCATATTTAACAGGATCTTTATGGCTGTATGTCCTACATAAACCTTGGAAAATATAAGGCAAGGTGGTGTGTGTTAGTGTGGGAGGTTGAAGGGTAAGGATGGGAGCTATCTGAAAGAGAAAGGATATCGAAATGGAGAAAAATCCCTGTGTGATTGGATAAAGTTCAGATTGGACAAAAACATGTCAATAGTTTAGCAATGGAATGAGGCACCTGGAGAGGAGAGGTGCTGGAAATGCCAGCTCTTGAAATTTCCAAGATTTGGCTAGATGAAGCTGCAGCTGACCTCATCTAGCATTAGTAAAAGTCTTGCTCTAACCAGGAGGTGTGAAGTTCTGTCTGATGTATTTATAAGCCTCCCTGCAGTCTCACTCCTGGGAAAGCTCAGGCAATGGTCATGCAACTGTGAATCCTAGCTTCACACCTATACACAGGAATTTTGCCCACCCTTCTTCTGTGTCTTTATTTACAATTTCCAGCTACCTTCTGTGCTTGGTGTGATGATCCTGAGGGCACTAATAGGACTTAATTACCCTGATCATCCCCACCCAAGGTTTCCCCAACACACTTGATACCCATTGCCCCAGCAGGTCCATTTAAGCTCTGCGTGGGGGCCTCTGGGCTTACTCTGACTCCTGGGATAGGTATGTTTGCACATCATCTTGTCTCTTCCTGTCCAGGATTACTTACTGTTTTTCCCAGGTGGATCTTGGATGTATGCTGTAGGTGGCTTTGTCTCTCTCCCCTTGGTCGATCTCAAAACCGTATATTGGGTAGCTTATTTCCTATTTTCTTTTCAGTAGTCTCTCTCGTGTAATCTTTAGTAGAGGCATATGTTATAGTCTTGTATCTAGTCCTGTCTCTGGCCACATGTGCTGTTTCTGACTGGTCTCCACAGATTGACTTTAGAACTGAATTTTTGCCTTGTATTTTCTGAGATTGTCAATGGAGCTGGTCACTGTCGCTGTGGTGACCCTGCTTGGGTGCAATGGCATGCTGCCCTGGTTGGTGATGGTAATGCCTTTGTTGAAGTAGCTCTTGGCTCATAACTTGTTCTCCATATTTGTGTTGTTCTGGCACTTGGTGCTTGAGACTGATGATCTGTTATGAGCATAGAAGTACTCCTAGAGATGGGGTATGGACATCTTCCTGGTAGTTAACTTATCAAAATGCAGAAAGGGGAAAGAGCTAATAAATTATAAGACATAATTGTTTAGTTTAGAGTCACAGTGTACTACTCTCTGTTTCATTTAGCATGGTTGTGCTTTACAGTTTAAGCAACAGGCAGGCAAGGGAGGATTTTCTGGTTGATGGTGCATAGCATCTATTTTTTTAGCCATCTCCCTGTTGTTGGAGGTAAATATTTAACCCTTTGGCGTTTACCAAAGTCACTCAAAGCTTCATCATTGTTTTCAGTGGAACTTAAATGTGGAGTCAGAAGAGGCTAGTCAGTTTTCTTTGTAGTAAGCAGGACTGCAAAGCCAGTGTGAGATCCTTGAGTTGCACTTCAATTCACAAAGCAAGTCATATTATTAAATACCAACTACCTGAACAGGAGACTTCTGAGTAAAACCTGGAAGGAAGAGGTTGTGGTAATGGTAGCTCTGGTTTGTCAGATGCAGCACTGCATCTGTGCATTGCAGTAGTACCAGAAAATAGTGTAATCACTGTATTGTCAGTGTTTTTGTTTTGTTTTTTTCCAAGACAAAATAATGATGACTTTGTCTCCTTGTGGTTAACAGACTTCTCAAGTCAGAGTAGCTGGTTGAAGTTCAGTGTGGGTATCTATATTCTCCTACTCCCCTTTTCAAATGTGCCCCTCCATTCCCCCATGATACTATTTCTCAGTGCTATGTCCCACTTCCATGCTTAAATTACTTTTTCACCTGATAGCCTTCTTGAGCAGCTGCTACCTCTCACCAGATGGGCAGCTGTGGTGGCACCTACTTCCAATACTTAAAGTGCTCTGAGCTACTTCAAGGTGAAAAGCTCCCCAGAAACATGAGGTTTTGTGGCTACTGGGTGTTCTTCAGCCTGTAAAGGGTTTCTGTGCCTTGATTTCCCTCTCTGTTAGGGCATAGGAGCCTTGAAGCTTTGGAGGAGGAGAACAGTTTTTCTACACGTGTTGGTCCCTGGAGCCCTGGAAAAGAAGTCAGATTTGCTCTCTTGAGCAAAATGAGGAACATTTGCTCCTGGCCTACAGTCCTAGAAAATATGCCAGTCCCCTCCTAAGCTAAGATGGTCTTGTTTACATTGTGCTGCTCTCTGACAGTGAGCTTCCGTAGCACACTGGTTTTGTACCCATGGTGGTAAACATAGTTAAGCTCAGTTGTGTTGCTTGTCAGAGAAAGCAGGGAAGGGGATTGCTACGAAGCTGGAAATTATGCTTTTAATCTCCTAATAACACTCTCAGGAGACATTGTTGCCTCACTCCCCTGTGAAGCTTTAGAGGCCTTTAGAAGCTGAGGGGTCATCAAACTGAAGAACACTTAAAACAGGGATGGTTTTGTTTTATCTTTACTATATTTAGTCCTTGCATACTAAACTTGGAATTTTTGGAGCTTATGTGGGTGTTGATACCTTATATCTAGCTTTTTCTGCCAGTTACATGATCATGTCACAAAGGTAGCAAATGGCAGAAAGCCCTAATAGGGTTCAGAGGGAGAAGAACTAAGGTCTTGGTTACTGGGGACAGGGTATGCTTAAGAGTAAAACAGCCTCATGAAACAGTCCTCATTTCTGCTCAGGACAGAGTTGGATTCTGATGTGGCATGATCAGCATGGACCTAGGATAGTGATTGCAATTTAGTGTTTAAAGGCTGAGATGGTTCAAGAATGTTGCTTGAGTTGGGCTGCGTTTTGGTTCTGGTGGTAGCACAAAGATGCATGAAAAGGTGGCTGTTAGTCTCGGGAGCTTTGCAACCTATTGGCTAAGGGTATATTTCTCTCTGGTTACTTCTGTTGGAGAGGACTTAAGTGTTTGAGAATGTGGCTTCACTGTCAGCTTATCCTGACTGAATTATGATCTTCTGCCTGTGCTCAGCTAATGTTCCCAAAAAGCCCCTATCTACTGGGTGTTCTTGAAGCTGTGCCGTGACTCAGATCACCTCCTCAGGCTTGGCTGAAAATTAGCTGTCTGCTTGATCAGTCTGCTGATCTGGTCATTGTGTAGCTAGAACATTGGTGGCACTGGTGCAAAATGAGAGAAGAATGAGATACCCAAAACTCTGGGCAGAGTGAAAACTGAGGACATATGGCAGTACAGCCTCGCATGGGTTGAAGGTGTGGCTGAGATCTTGCCTTGAAAATACACTGCTGAGGCACTGTGGATGTGGCAGAGCAACAAAACCTATCACAAGTCTTGCTGGGGTAGGAAAGGGCCACCACCATGGAAGCTGAGAGGCAGGAGCTACTTGCCCAGACAGATCCTTAGTTATTGTACTGCTGCTGTGAGGGTCCAGATGCAGCCTCTGGTGGGAGGTCTGGGGCAGAGTGTGCACAGGCTGCCATGGGGCTGGAGCTTGCCTTAAGTACTGTGGTGCTCTGCTCCATTCTGTGGTGTAGGCTTACCTTGAGCAGCTCACGTTGCTTTAACAGAACTGAGCTAACTGTCAAAGGAATGCTTTTTCCACTTCACATAAAGCTGTATTGAGTCATTGTGGTCACTTTTTCAGTATTACCTACTTTCTTATTACAGACTCCTTGTATCATAAATTAAGATTAATTTCAAATTAAGTTGAATTGGCTGAAACTGGACCATTTCTGGAGACTGTACCTAGTGGCTTTTCTTCCCCAAACAAATACTTTCATTCTTTTGCTCAAAAGCAAGCAGACAAACCCCCCATGATAATTTAACTGATGTAGCAGATGTAGTATGTAGACACCAGCCACTAAAATCAACCTCTTCTGATATGCTGAGTCCAAGTCACTATTTCCCTCTGCTTTCAGTGCTGAACCAACATGCACAGCTCACACTTGTGTGCAACTATGCTGGAAGAAAGGGACTGGTATGTACATGTGGTTGTAGAAGGATGTTCAGAAGCATACTCTGTATGCAAGCTTAAGAATTGGGGTGAGGTGAGGGGGAGGTGGGCACATGGAACAGGGGCGAGGGAGGAGGGGAAAGGATGAAGTCCTAAAGCTTTTTCTTTACCTGTTTCTTTAAATATGTGATGGGAATGAAACACCTTTAAACAAACAACTTTACAGCCAATAGGAATGAATCAGGGACTGAAATTTTCATTGAAATGCTTCATTTGTTATCTGGCTTGTCTCCAGTATTTAATCAGGGCTTTCTTGGGAAGGGTTGGTATTGCAGTTAATGTGAATGCAACACACAAGCAATTTTTGTTTTACTTGCACCTTTGCAGAATCCTTTCTGTGCAGTGGCAGCTGTAGGGATCTGTTTAAGTGGGCAGGCTGCTGCTGCCTTTTCTGGATGGCAGCATCCCCTTCCTGTGGAGAAGGGGGATGCTACTGAATCCTTGGAGCCCCTCAGAGGTCACTGAACTCTTATAAAGTCCTGACTATGGGTTTTGAGAGTAATTTCTCTCCTTGAGGGTTGACTGAAATTTTAGGTGCTTACCACTAAGAGCAGCACTCCTAGTTCTACTGTGGAGACTAGGCTTGTACTGAGTTCATGGAGGACAAAACTTGATGCTGATGAAGGTTTTTCACTGAAGAAGTGTTTTCCACTGATGTGAAAGAGCATTGCATTAGCTCCTTCCAATCACGTTTTAATGAGCTTTGGAATAAAAATGATTTTTCTAGCTTGCCTACTGCCAGTCAGATAATGATCCTAGTTAGATAATGCTGAGTGGTATTCTTCTGATGTAAACAGAAAACAGGGCAGCACTTAACTCTCCTTACTTTGATGCATGAAGCTGTCATCTTTGCTGGTAATCGATAATGCTGCAGAAATAGCTGTGCCATTGTTTATAGCAGCACCTTGCAAATAATATTTTCCTAGCAGCAGCTGATTGTGTGCACACTTTGAAGATTCATTTCTTCAAATCTATGTTGATTCTTTTATTGGGAGAACAAACAACAGGAAAAAAAGCCCTATTTTTTGCTTCTATTTCATACCTCTATATTTTTTTTCCCCCTCTGGAGACCCTCTTGTATCACTTCACTATCCTACTTAGGTTTTGGGGTTTCCAGTTTTGTGTGCCCTGTGAATGTCATCTGTTCATTATTATGAATGATCATGGGGTCAGGCCCCAAATGAGTGCTAAACTGTTTGATATCAAGTCATATTAACAGATCTATCTTTTCTATTGTTTGGTAGGTAGCTAGCAGGCTATGGCAGCTGGACATGATGACTGGTGGGTACATTCTCATCACCTTGTCATCACTTCTGTTTGCACATTCCAAGCTTACGTGTCTGTGACCTTCTGTCAGGTTAATAGACCTGCAGAGAAATCTTGGTGTGAAGGGACTACTGGAGATCTCTAATAGTCTCTTGTGCAAAGCAGGACAAATTTACATGAGCTTGTTCAGCTTCTCACATAGGATCTTCAGGTATGGGAATTAAATGTGCCAAATGCCATCTATACACTCAATTCTCTTGCATCTGTGCAAACCATACCTTTGGCTCCCATGCACTGCAGGGGTCTTACAGTATGGGTAAGACAACCCTTCATGTTAGCACATCTGAGCGTATAAACACCAGCAGTAGGAAGGAGGCATCTCCTTTCTAGACCTCTGTGAGCACTGCCCTTGGCTCTCTCTTCCCTTTACAGCCAGTTGAGAGGGAAAGGAATTGAGGGGTGTGATTCACTGACGTCTTTAAATGTTAACCTTACAATAAGTAGATCATGTTGTGGAAAAGCCTGTTTGACTTCAGTGACTATAAGAAGAGCTCAGATGACTAGCTAAGATGTTTTAGTGATTCTATAGATTCCTAGAGATAACCAGGGTAAATCCCGCCCCCCATCTGATAGAGATTAGATGTGGATATGATGCAAGTTTTTACCCTTATAAAGACTGCAGTGCCTCTGAGCAGGCACAGATGACTTGCAAAGCACCTGGGAAGCTACAGAGCAGAATATTTGAAACATCTACAGAATTTGAAGAGCCTGTGAAGTAATGATGTAGTGGTATCTTGGAATAATTTTTGGGGGTTTGTGTCTGTTTGTTTTTTTTTAAAGTCTTTCTGTAAACATCATTCCTTTTTCACTCATGCTTGATGGCTCATGGTGCTAACTTATTGCTACATGGAGTCTTCTAAGGATAGGTCCCCTAACTGATAGATGTTGAAGTACTCAGTTACCTTAATTGGGGACACAGAAGGACCCAAGATGGAGTAGGTGGTGGGATGGAGAGTCACATAGTTTTCTGTTCTTAATTATCTTGTCACAAATTGCATTAACATTAGATCTCATATTTTGTATGATTCATGAGAATGCTGTAGCGGTAAACATTGGCTTCTAGTCAAGCACAAGTGCAACAAGATAAAGGATGAAAAGAAAATATGTAAGAAAGTACTCTGGACTCAAATGGGAACAGTAGAAGGGAGAGGTACAACAGTGCTCTTCCCTGACCTTCCAGAGAATCTCATGGAAGTGAGCCTACAAAAAAAAAAAGGAAGACTGAGCTATATGCTTTATCAAAAATATATCAGGTTAAGGTGGAAGAGAGCACTTAAAATGAGTCAAATGTTTGGTTTGGGTTTTTTGTCAAATATAGGGGGATGGAAGGGAAGTCCGTTAATGCTTTGAAATTCAGCAAGCACCCTCAGAAGCAGAATGTGTGACCCTATAGGAGAGGGAATACATGTCTTAAGTATACACACATGGACTATGTACCCATGTTCAAGCCCTATCTGATGGAAGGGGTTGTTATAGCATCTGAGTGAGCAACTTGTCTTTCTAAGCATTCTTTTTATTTATTTTTTTTCTAACTGTCTGGCTTTTTTTCTCCTGCCATTTGGAGCATTATCTATGTTTAGCCTATATCTGGGCCTGAGCTACAGCAGTTGCTCTATCACCCAATGATCCATCCTCAGACAAGAAAGGGGATCAGGAAAAGGAGAGGACACTCATAGGTAAAATGAAAACTGATTTAATGAAACAGCAAAAAAAAACCCCAATGCCAGTGTAAAGTTGTACTCAGCCCAGCAAATGTACAGTGGTCGTAAAGAGGAAGGTAGTCCTCAGGAGCAAGGTATGGAGGAGCCCAAGTAGGAGACCCTCTGCAAACTTCCCCTTTTATACTGAGCAAGACCTTTATGGTCTGGGATATGCCTGTGAACCAACTTGGGTCAGCTGCCGTCAGGTCATCTTTGATGGGTTTAATCCGGCTGTTGGAGTTGCTTTTGTTAAGATTTTACTCAAGATCATTCCCTTTTACCAAACCTAGATAAGGTGTCTTTTAAGATGGATGGAGGTAGTAGGCACATATTTCATGCTGCTATGATCACTGGAAAAAATGTACAGTATGTTATATAGGTAGATAAAAAGTAGATAAATGTTATATAGGTAGATAAAAGCATGCAAATAAAAAAAGCATCATTTTTTGAGTTTTGTAGGAGTTAGAAAAGCAGTAACTTGGAGGACAAGCCACAGTCACTGTCACTCCAGGAGTTGACTGTTATTAATTGTGAGATTCTGTTCCTTATTTTTCCTTAATAAAGACTCCAGAAGGCTTTTCTGCTTAGTGAACAACCTGTTCTACACAACAGGGAGTAAGGAAGATGAATTCATTTGTATCTCAAATTTGGATAAGGAAGGAGCAGAACATTTGGTCTGTGGTGAGGGGACACAGGCTGCTGCTTCAAGAATGATCTTCTACGAACTGCAATTAAGCAATATACTGGGTTTACTGATTCTGTAGCTGGAAGTGTCTGTGTGCAGTTTTTATTTTGAATCTGAGGATCATGCCTAGATGTTAACAATTTTAACAGCCTTTAGGAAATCTGAAACACTGTGCAAGGTGCAGTTTTTGCTCTTTTTTTCTTGTTACCTAGGTTGTACGTGCTGATGTCAATAGCTACTATTTATATTTTTCATGGGTAAAAATTAAGAAAATGTATTACTAAATCATACCATTTCTACATTTAAATAATACAGAAACATAGAAATGTCTGGGTTGGAAGGGACCTGTAGAGGTCATCTAGTCCAACCCCCTGCTGAGAGCAGGGACATCCTCAACTAGAGCAGGTTGCTCAGAGCTCTGTCAAGCCCCAATATATAAATATTCCCTTCTCTACTATTCTTTCTGACAATGTGCTCACCTCCCCTAGGGTAGCTAGTTGGCTTGTAGTACCATTCAAGAAAGGTATGGTTATGTAGCAAATTCAGCCACTCCAGTTAGTCATTGCTACTTAAATGTGGCTTAGTCTGTCTGTAGCACTGTGTCTTTATGAGTAGAGGTTTTATGTAAGCATCAGCTGTGTTTTCTAGTGTATCAAATTAGCCATAATTTACTTAGGGAAAGCTTAACGAGTTATGAAGTGGGATTGTATCTAATTGTGCTGGCCTTCTTCCATCTGGGATTTCACCAGCCTTTTCCCTATGATCCTTGTATGAGGAAAGCAAGGTCTTGGAACGTTAAAGCTAGAGCATTTGGTATAATTCTGAACTAAAGCATCATGGTGGCATTACTCTTACATCCTGATCCTGAAAATCAACAGGAGTCCTGTCAACTTCAGTGGCACCATCAAATGCCCAGCTCCCTGGAAGTTCAGCCCATGCACACAGGTACTGTTAGGGTTGAAGGCAGGAAGCCTAATAGGTTAATTATGCCTCTAGAGTAATTAGTGTTGCTCAAGTCTGTTTTACACCATGAGCATAACTGTCTTTAATGGTGTTTCTAAAACAGCTATTGGCAACACTTTAGAGCCTATTTATGCTCAAAATACTATGAGTAAGTGCTCACCACTAATAGAAAAATGTATTGTGTTCTCTCAGATACTTTTATTAAAGTGTGTAGATGCTCCCCTCTCCTTTTTTTGCATCCCTTGGTAATTGGACACTGAACTTTTGGCAGTGATGCTATACTTAATGTATCCTCCTTGACAGGCTATGTACTTGGGCATGGCCAGAACAAAGTAGTGAAATCTTCTTAAGAAAATCCAAAAGTATTGCTAAAAGTAGAGGTAGAAATGCACAGGATTACAATTATATATAGTCCAGCCAATAGTATTGCTGTAAATTAAATGTATCTACTAATTATCAGGATATCCCTATCATTAGTTTGAGATCTTCTGAATTAGTGGTTTAAAAAATAAGTTAAAGACAACATAAGATGCACTGAT
The DNA here is from genome assembly GCA_024605025.1 of Megaceryle maxima. NCBI lineage: Eukaryota > Metazoa > Chordata > Aves > Coraciiformes > Cerylidae > Megaceryle > Megaceryle maxima. Next base: position 76,225 of record JANHGN010001853.1, read on the forward strand.
AATGACTGACAGCATGAATGCTCTCAAGTAGATGTCAGTGGTGCATTGGGAGATTTGAAATGGATTATGGCCACAAAAGAAATCAGTATGTGCTGGGCTACAAATTATATAAACTTCTGCAGAGAGAAACTAGTAGAAGGCAAACAGTAGCATTGGAAATGACTCTTGAATGTTAATGGAGATAGTTTGATTCTTCACCAACCAGTGTTTTGCCTAGTTACAGATGTGCTTAAGCAAAAAATTAATTGAAGGGACAATTGAACAGAAACGGAGCACACAGCAGTTGGCTTTAGCCCTGGGAACACAGGGTCTAACCAACAGTAATCCAAGCAGAAAAATTGCTCACTTTTGCTCTTTCTGACTTATAGTGGTTTTGGTGTTCACTGATATAAAATCTGGAGTTTTGGGATCCTCACCTGAATAGCAAAGGTGGGAATTTTGGTTTCAATTCTTCATAATGCTCAGGAGTTTTGGAGGAGGGTAGGTGAGTTAAGGTGAGTCAGAGTAGCTTGCCTGCCCTGCTGTGACACCTGCAAGACCTGTGCCAGATGAGATGCTTTAATGTAGAATGCTGAGACAAAACCAAAATATGAGCAAACTCTGTCCTCTAGCCTTTGCTTGCAACCAGCTTTTTCAGTAGCACTGACATCATCTCTTGGAGAAGAAATTGAGAGGACCTTGTCTGGAAACTGAGTTCAGCACAGCTTTGCATGGGGCCTTCTGCCTTAACTAAGACCAATCCTTTATGTATATAGTATTTGAAAAAAAAAAAAAAAAATCAAAAATTATGTTTATAGGCAGTTTTAGAAATGAGAGCGATGGCTTTTTCAGACTGTAAAGTGCTGAGCCTCCTTCTAGTCCTCACATAGACACAGTCTCCTCTTTTTCCTTTTCTCTGGCAAGGAAACCATAAGAATGGTTGAGAGGAGCTCAGCCTCTGGCAGTGAGGGGTGTGTTGTCTCTAGAAAAAGTTGGCTGGGGGAACACTGAGGAATACTGGTGTGACTGGGAGATGCTGTGCAATACAAGGAGAGTGTTTGAGCAATGTTGATTTTTCGCAGAGGTATGCGAGTGGTGGTGGGGAAGGAATTTTTTGAGATCTTGGGAGAAGTGCTATAGTAACAGAATGAGAATGGTACTAAAATCAGGCTAGGAGGCACAGTCAGGTGAAGAAATTAAGTTTTACCATAAACTTTGAACAGTGGAGATGGGCATGTAGTTTTTAAGGTCTAGTGGGACAGGAAACCACACTTTAAAATGAACAAAGCATAGTTTACTCTTTAAAAAAAAATAAAAATAATAATAATAAAAAAATATAGATTCCTAGCAGAATGGAAGCATTTAAAAACAAAGGAGTTACATTGGGAAGAAGAAAGGTAGGATGAGGATGTGTAACAAGCATATAGAAGAACTGCATGGCAAATGTATGCATCATCTATCTTTTTGTTTTAAACTCTGTTGTTACTGTATTCTGTCTCCTGGATACTAGCATGGGGGGGGGAGTGAGTTATGGTATAAATTCTTGGGGTGGGTGGGTAATACTGTATTGAAAAGCCCCACAGGGAAATTTTGTCTTTATTGCATGTGTCACTGTATTACCAAAAGGCCTTTGGGAATCAAAGCATTATTTGTTAGGCACTATATGGAAAAAGTGTCTCCACTTTAAGCAATAACCATGGGGAAAAAAAAAAAAAACAAGTGCAGAGGAAGAAAAGATAACTGGAAGCAATAGTAAGAGAAAACATTATGCATATCAATATTGCATAGAAATCTTGGTAGAAGACAAAATTGGATTTTAGATTATTTGCATCTGAAATACTAAATGCTGAGCTGAATCTGTGGTGATAGCTCTAGGGAATTTAGCTTTCTGGTCTCATTTTTCTTAATGCAAGAAATACTTGCATGGTACTAGTGCAATGCTTAGGCCCTTTAGACTGGTACTTGCCAGGGTGTGCTGATGGTGTCATGGAGAAACAGTTACTTATTTCACTGGAATAAACTGGCAGTGGAATTGTGGAATATGCTGGTAAGCAGTATGGAAAAAGAGTAAGCTGGAAAAAACCTAGTGACTTACGGCTGCCAGTGTCCCTGTGACAGGTGAGATTCCAAGAGGATACTTTGGCTATGGGTAAAAATGTCTGAAAAGAAACCACCATAACGGAAAGTGTTACAAACTTACTGCTTCCTCACAGCCATGATCTCTGTGGAAAACATACCTTCATGACATAAACTTTGTACTTACATTTGTAATTGGGGCCAGAATAGGGTATTGTTACATCATGAAGTTCAACTTTCTCCATTTGCAGGATTCAAGGGGTGCTGGATTTCAAAGGGACAGAGCAAGAGAGAATCATGAAGGGAATGCCACTCAATTCACTTGCAGATCAGTGTAACTCTAGAAGTTGTGGTGAACTGACTCGTGCTGTCCATGCTGTGCTTGCAAGGAGAATTGGGTGTGCAGCTTCAGGAGCATGTTTTTTCACTAGCAAGCAGGTTTTCATGGCCTGCATTGAGTGGAATTTGATCACTGTTTATTGCTTTGATGTACTGGAAGAGGTTTTGTTTTCTAATATGGTTGCTGATTGATGCTGGTGTTAGTATATGATTGTCTGTAAAGGTTTCTTGTTATCTGCAGGGGATCTTGGTGCATAAAATTGTGACAACAATCATTTAGAATAATAAAGGGGTTTGCCTTACTTTTTATTGTTTATAAAAATAACAAAAAAACAAAATGAACAAAAAAACACAAACAAAACAAACAAACAAACAAAAAAAACCCAGAAAAACCCCAAAACTGGTGTAGAGTTAGATAGTGATGAGAAAATCCAGACTGAACACATAGATGAAATATAAGCAATCAGTCAGCCTGGGTGCTCTCTATGACGAGTAATTTGTATCTTCAGTATAGTAAGTGACCAACGAGACTGGGCATGGGAGCTGGGTGCAGAAACCTAGTCAGTTCCCACCTCTGTGCAGAGGCTAGTTCCTGAAGTACCCCCATTTCCCACCTTTGGAAGGGTGGAGTTGCTTAAGTTGCTCTACAGTTCTTCATACTTCATGGACCCTGCCCATCTCACTCTCCTCCTGGTGGGCTTACTGAAAGAGGTCCCCCAGGGCAGTAGAATATACAGTCTTGCAGGCATTCAGAACTCAACTGGACAAGCAGAACAATCTAATATAGCTTTTGAGGTGGCCCTATTTGGAGTAGATGATTACATTAGCTACTTCCAGAGGTCCCTTTCTTAGTCTCCCTATGCTTTTTAATATCCAGATGCTGCTGGATGTACCAACATGGTGATGGAAAGTTTGGGTCATCTTACTGACACCAGTTTTCAAGAACTTCTGCATCTATTTATCTGACCAGAATTACACAATACCAAAAGAGAATTGGGGAATCTACTGAAATCTGTTCAAACCCTTTTTGGGTACTGCTTTTACATCTGCTTCCCATGTGAAATCAAGACTTTACTGTATTGGATGTTATGCCTTGGATGTATCTGTGCATATATTTTTTTTCTGAACTAAAAGGTATTCCACTCGGGTTCATTCCTTTGGTGTAAATCTGAAGAAGGCTGCTTTAGGAGCAGAATCCTGCTGGGTAGGAAAAGGACTGTTGCTTGCAGGATAGAATATGACTGAAAGAGATAAATTTGAAAGGGATCAGCTGGGTGTCTGGAGGCAAATAGATTTCATTACAAGTGCATTCTACCACTTCTACTCATGCTGAGTAAAACTTTTCTCCAAAGATAGCAGTGCATGAAGTAAAATATTATGTACTGCTACCTCTGTGAGGCCTGAAGGGCTTCAGAGCTGCATTAGTCATTCAAGAGAGACCCGGGAATAGATGGCTTCCATCTGTGTATCTGCTGCTAAACCACTTCTGCTCTAATGTGTTCACAGGAGAAACATGGTGCCTTTTCCAGTGGTGCCATAATACTCCACAGGAAAGATGATTTGCCTTATAACAAGGACTTGGAAAAAGTTTAGAATGTGATATTACCTTTTTTTATATTTTATTATAATTTTTCTTAAATGCTATTCTGATGTGTGTATACTTATACCTCTCTATAAAAATATATACATTG
>JANHGN010001854.1:9769-21096 GCA_024605025.1 Megaceryle maxima
CCCCCCTTGCAATCCACTTTTTGGTGTCTGGCATGGGATGCTGGTCTTGGGATCTGTCAGGAGGCTTTTCAAGGCTGGCCAGGCTTTGCTGTGGCGCTGCAGGACAGGGGGAAGCAATAAAAACTGTGGGAGAAGGAAAACTGGCACCATGGGGTTTGTACTTAGTGAGGAGGGAGAGTGGGAAAGCGGCGCTTTGGGATCTCCTGGTTTCCCATTGTGTCCTTTCCCCTGCCCCAGAGTTGGAGCTGTTTTGCCAAAGGCTCTTTTCTCAGAGTGTCTGTGTCAAATAATCAAATAATCATGCAAATAGTCAAATAGTCAAATAATCCATGCAGCCAGGCAGCGAGTGGGATTTGATGGCAATGGAGAGTGGGTGGGAGGAGGAGGAGAAGCATGTGGAGAGCAGGGCAGCTACTGGGGTCCTAGGCAAGATGCTCATCTGCCTTCAGCCTGCTGCAGGAGGAGAGGAGTTGTCCTTGCTCCCTGCTTGCCCTGCAACGGGACAGGACCACGGCAGCACCCACTCTTGTACCTGCCATGGGCACAAGCCACTGCTCCCATCTCCTGCCCATGCGGAACTCGCTCCTGGGGTTGGGATTCCCCTGGCACTTTGGCTCTGCATCCAATGAGTTGTCTTGTAGGCTGGCTCAGGAGGTTGTTAAACAAGCTCTTGTTCGTGGGCTTTTCCTCAGTGTGGCTCACAAACCACTGGACTCTCTGACCACTTGTTGCAGTTTTGGCTTTTGGCACCTTCATTTTGTCTGTGGACCCAGTGCTCTGGCAAGTTAACTGCTTCAGCGCTGGAAAGACCGAGCGGTACCAGGGTGGGGATAGCTGGAGCACCATTCCTTGGTGTTCTCATGGCTGCAAAGGAAAATGCTTTGCTCTGAGCTAGGTTTATGGCATTTATTTGCTTTATTTGTAGTTGAAAAATGAAATTCTTTCTTGCCCTTCCATTTCTTGCCACTGCATCTGAAGCACTCTCCATGTCTAAGGCTGGGCAAGGTGTTGATAGCAGGTCAGAAAACGTCCTTCCAGATAGCTAGAGGCATTGATAAGTTGGATGCTAACAACTGGTTAACTACTACTTAAATATTTTTTTACTCTATTCATAAAGTATTTAAAAAACAAAACAAGCCAACAGGACTGTGATTCAGTGAGTTATGAGAGCCATGGGAAAAGGCTGAACTGGTCCATCTCTGCAGATAACTGTACAAACTAGAGCAGTCTGATCTCCACAGTAAATTGGTGCTGTGCTGTCACTGGTTTTAAGTGTCCCTATGGATCTTAAAGAGGCAAGTGAGACCAGACTTTCTGCACTACCATCCCACTGGGATGGGGCAAAAGAAGATAACGTGTCCTTCAAGGCTTTGGTTACTTGATGCCCAGAGCTGGCCACTGTGGGTGCAGTGCTTTCAAGCAGGGTGAGGACAAAAGCTTCAGCTCTTGTTTGCCTGAAATTCCTTCACCTCAACTTCCCATTTCTCCCCTTGCCTGCATGCTGGAGCATGCTGGAACATGCTGGGCACTGGTCCCTGCTCCCACCCTGCCCGGGAAGCTGCCCAGCCCGGAGCGGAGCGCGGCAGCCGGATGGTCTCAGCTTTGCTCTCGCCTGCCAGGTCCAAAATAGGAAATGTGCCTCCAGCTGCTCACAGCAAGTGACGGGGTGACACGACCCACAGCTCTGATTAGCTCGGCCCTGGGAATGGGGCCAGCCGTGAGGGACGAAGGCATCCTGCTGAGCTGGGGTGTAGTTCTCTGGGTAGTTTTGGGGGTAAGGAGGGGGTTGGATTTCCTTCTGGTTAGTTTTTCTTGTGGTTTATTGGTAAATCTTCTGCTGAGCAGTGTCTTCTCCCTGGAGCACACTGGCATTGGAGGTCCTTGGGAGGTGTGAAAGGTTTGGGACAGGCAGGTTAAACTTGGCCACTGCAGCCACTGCCACCATCCTGCAGGGTATCGTTTCCCTGATAGTAAGGCAACAGGGTTTGTAAGTGGGTTTTTGTGGTGGCTTTTTTTTTTTTTTTTTTTTTTTGGCCTCCCACCCCGGGCAACCAGGCTGATGACTGTGGATCCAGCTCGTAAACAGCTCAGGTAGCAAAGCCTGTGGGGGACAAGGAGAGGGCAGTCAGGGGCAGCAATGGCTTCGGGCCAGTGCTAAGGTGATGAGCTGCTGGGAGCCCAGCTCATGGGATGCAGGCTCTCTAACTGGGTGATTGCAGGCTCTCTGCACCATCCTGCTCCTGCAAATGCAATCTGGGGTAATGAGTTCAAGCTGCTTTTCACACAGACTGGAAGAATTGGGCCAGAAAGCACAAGGGTGCCTTGAAGTCTTTCTCACAAATGAATACGTGCCCAGGTTGAGCTGCAGTTGCATCTGCACAGTTGTCCTTGCAGCCAGTGTGTCACCCATTGCTGGTGAGCTTCTGTGGGTGTCCTTGGCAGTTTGGGAAGTTCTGTTGTGAGGCCACGCTGGCCTCAGGAGAGAGGAGAAACCTCTGAGCAGCTGTCCATACCTGGGTAGGGGATGCCTGAGCTTCCCCAGGGCCTGCCCGCTATCCCTACAGCACATGAGGATGCTTTGACCATTCTCGCCAAAGAGCAGGTCCCAGATGCAGCCAACAGTGCAGAGCATCCTGGTGCGTCATGTGTTGGCTGAGTGGTCATAGTGGAACTATGCCTTCTCTCCATAACAGCAGCTTTGTTCTTAATTTGCCTTTTCAAAACTGCCTTGGACAAAAGACAGTGATGTCCAGAACTTCAGAGAGGTTTTTGTGGCAGGAGGAGTTGCATTGAGCTCTGGTGTGTTGCAAAGGCTTTGGAAGCCAGCAGTGCTACAGCAAGGGTGGATCCGCTGTGAGCGACGGGGGTAGTTCTTGGGCTTTGTGCTCCCATCCTTGTCCCCATCCCTCTAGAAATATTAGGCATCTTTCAAAGGTTGTGGCAACATTTATATATTGTGGGCTTAGACTCAACAGCAAATCTTTTGTTCTGGGGAGACCTTATTGTGGCCTTTCAGGACTTCAAGGGGCCTGTCAGAAAGATGGGGACAGACTTTTCAGCAGGGCCTGTTGTGACAGGACAAGGGGTGATGGGCTTAAACTAAAAGAGGGGAGATTTAGACTGGAGAGAAGGAAGAAATACTTTTTTTCAGGTAGGGTGGTGAGAGCCTGGCCTGGGTTGCCCAGGGAGATGGTTGATGCCCCATCCCTGGAACCATTCCAGGTGAGGTTGGATGGGGCTCTGAGCAACCTGCTCTGGTTGCAGATGTCCCTGCTCACTGCAGGGGGGGTTGGACTGGATGAGCCTGAAAGGTCCCTTTCAACGCAAACCATTTTGTGCTTCTATGAAAGGGCTGGAGAAGAGCCCTGTTCTGTGGGGCTGTGAAATAAACGCTAGTGAAAAACAACCTTTGGTTTTGGTGGGAAGTGCAGCAGATTCCTAGTTCAGCCCAGGGCTCTTCTCTCACCCATTTGTGCTCTATTTCTTCAAGGCTCCATGTGTCAGTGGTTTGCCAGTAGTTTATTATTTAATCCCTTAAAGAAAAAAAAAACAACAACCTGATATTTGCTGGTTGTACATTTTCCTGTAATCATTTTCAGATTGACTCCTTCAGTTATACTGGAATTCTTTTAAAAATAGTAGTTTTGAGTCAAAGCACTTTGTCAGAGCTTCCCTCCAACTATCTGGCTTACCCCATATATCTGACAATCCAAACACTCCTTTTTGTTTTGTATTCTTATTGTATAATTAAATTTCTGTTAAAAAAAGCAACTTGTATTCAGTTGCCACTCAGTCTGCCTTCATTGTGACCAACTCCCATGATTCATTTGCTCTGCAGACTAAAATTGGTTATGATTTAAGGCCATAAATTGGTGGCATCAGGGTCTTTTGGGTTCAAATCTATCTGTCTACAAATAATGTAGTTGTGTTCTTCCTTTGAACCTTCCCATTGGCTCTGCCACCAGGGAGCTGTGCCCAAGGTGGCTTCTTGCTCTTCAGAGCTGTTTCAACCCATCACTTTGACCATTTTCCTTTGAAAACCTGCCACGTGTTCAGGTGTGCAAAGCTCACGAGAAACCCTCCAGAGTGGTATCTGGGCTCTGTCAGTGGGTGAGACCCCTGGGCATGTAGAGATATCCAGAGGTGCTGTAGGCTGGGGCAGCAGAGGATGGACCATGTTCCAGCCGGGGTCTCCTGTGCTGCACCACTGTCAGCCATGTGTGCACATAAAGATCTTTTTTGGGGTTTTCTCCACCTTCCCTTTGCTTTCCTGACAGAGGTGTGTCCTTGGCTTCCTTCTTGTCTTGTTCTTGCAGACAAGGGCAGCACGTGCAGCCTTTCATCTCCCCGTGTGAGCTGGGAGAGCTCTCCATGCTTTGACGCTGTTGCTCCATCTGGAAGTCATTAGGAGCGGTGGAGCAGCAATGTTTTTCTTGGGAAAGGGAGTGGAGGGGAACGAAGGGGCTTCCCAGTTGTCATCTTTCAAGAAACCCTCTCTTTTTCCACCCCCTTTCTCCAACTCACTTTCAAGAAAGTGGTGTTGCTTTTGTGGGGCCAGTGCCACTGGGTAGCTGGAGAAAAATGTCCAGGAGACCCTCCCTCGCTGGCTGGCACAGCCACCCCTTTCCCACCACCATCTGGGACTTTCCACTCCCTGCCTGTATCTTGTCTCCAAGTCACAAGGAAGCATGCCATGGTCAGGACTTCTTGGTATGGAGAGGGTGTTCTCACAGGCTCCGTGATGTGGCATAGCAAGGAATCTCCTTCCCACCACTGACTGATTGTCCCACCCTTCCCTGCAGCAGGGGTGGTGGCAAGCCCTGTTGATGTTCAGCATGTCCAGACCAGGAGCCATGGCAGGGTAGGCACCACAGCCCATCCTCCCTCCCTCCAGGGCTTGCAAAACTCCTGGATGTGGATCATCTCTCCCAGACCCTGTCGAAAGAATAAGCACAAAAATCTCTCTTCCCTCTGCTCCCAGCCCCTTTCTAAAGCACGTCCCGCAGGGAGGGCAGGCACTGCTTGGAGAGCTGCCCAGGCTTCCTGGTGTGATGCTGGGGTTTTTGTTTTTGGTTTTGTTTTTTTTTTTTTTGTCCTTTGGAAACATTGCCATGGTGACCTGGGGGAAGAGACTGGCTTCCATTAGCTTAACGAGTTAAAGCTGCCGGGAGGGGGTGGAGATAGGGGGAGAGGTAGGAGGCTGCCCGGGAATGTCCATGCCTGGAGCTGCACAGCATCTCTAGTGGAGATGATGAGGCACAGGAGGAGGGCTGGCCGGAGCTGGCCCCCTCCCTGCTGGTTTCAGAGGGACTCTGCTGTGCTCGTTAGTTCTTTTCATTTGTTTATTCCATGTCCTTTTTTTTTTTTTTTTTTTTAAGTCTGTTGGTTTTTTGGCTTGTTTTTCTACTTCTCAGCAGGACAGGACGTGGGTTTTACAACCCTGCAGTCAGCAGCTCTGCTGCTTTAATGCCAGAGCCAGTACTGTCTTTGAATGGTGCCTTTTCTTCTCCCCTGCCTGCTCCCAGAACTAAGCATCCTGCTTCCTACCTGACCCAGAGGCAGAGAGCCCTCCATGGAGGTGGTATCTGCGTGAGCTGGGAGCTAAGCTGGCCTCTGAGCTGTGGGGTTTTTTTCCTTTTCCACCTAGCACCATCCAGAGAGAAGTTCTCAATTACCATCAGACCCCTGGGCCTGATCTTCAGGGGCTTTTCATGTGGCTAAAAACTTAGGAGGTCCCTGCATCCCAAAGCAGCACCTGCTTTGGTTGAGTCAGGGAAAGGGAGGTGATGTTTGGTCTGTTGCTGCTGCTTTTTCCAATGTGTCCCATCCTGATGCTCTTGAGTGAAGAGATCACGTCACAGTTGCTGCTTTGAATTCAGACAAGACCCAGAGCCTCTGTAACGAGGTGAAGCTAAAATCAGTTGGTCATCTTCCCTAATGCTTTCTGTTTGAAGGCTTCATCTCAAAAGGAGATGGAGGAGTCCAGGCAATAGTGACACTTCTTGGCTCTGTGAATCCTCCTGTGACTTCCCCACCTCCAAGATAAGGGTCTCATGGCTGGTTCCACATGGCCACTTTCCTAACCTTGCTTTGCTGCTGCCTTTCCAGAGGACTGTGCTGTGGGGTTAGAAGTCACCCTGTCACTTCCACAAGGATTTGGAGGCTCGTTGGTACCATGGACACCTACAAATGATTTGCTTGTTCCGCCTGTTGCTGCGGCTGTTCCCAGGGTTATCTGCCTCCACTGCTGACGGGAGCAGCGTGACCATGGGCACTGCAGGTTGCTTTATATACCTCTCTGGGTTTATTTTTTGCTTATGACAAACTGTTTCTTGTTTTAAAACCCCTAAGAAAGATGCAGTACAAATGAGCTGGGAGGTGGCATCTCAAAGGCAGATGCCTTGCTTGGGCAGAATGGTGCAGGTTCGGGTGGAGCCCTGAAGGAGCAAATAATGCTGCTGGCCCAGGCAAGGCAGGAGTTAATTCTGTCTTTGATGCTTATATAGTAAGGAGGCTTGTGCTGGGGGGAGTCTCCTCTGACTTCAAGGAGGATAATGTGCTATTCAGGCTGGGGATGACAGGTGTCTTGCTCACAGACACGGAGCCCAAAACCATGCTGGCTGTCATCCTTGCCAGGAATGAAAGCTAAGATGGGTCAGGCTGCTTTCTGGGAAGAAGGCTTGGTCATTCCCGTCTGGGCTGTGATCGCTGTGAAATGGCCCCCCAGCTGCCTGGCACCCGGTCTGGAGGCAGAGATGACCCCCCCCCAGCCCTTGAGGTGAAGTGTGGATGTTGGAAAACAAACACCACCCAAAGCATGTGGCTGGGCACTTCACTTGCTTTCGTTTGCTTTTGCAGCCTTGAGTGTGGCATTTCCGTGGAGAAACGACCCAGCATTCATCATACAAGATGCTATTGTCACATTAAATATTCTGTGCTGCTTTGTAAGTAAACTCCAGAGCGGAGTCTTGTTCCACTGCCTCCCAGCAGGCTGTGATGCTCTGGCCCTTGGTAATGGAAGGTGGCTCCATGGCGGCCACTTGTTTGTCCCTGGGAATGAAGTGTGGCCTTCATCCCAAAAGTCTTCCAGGGTTTTTTGTGGTTTTGTGAGCTCAGGCCAGCCATCGCTGCCCTCTCCCCAGCCTGGCTGGCTGCATCTGCTGTGCTCTGGTCAAGAAGCTATGGGTGGGGTAAATCTTACTCCCTCCCCTCCCTCACCTCCTGCTATTCGCTCACTTTACAGCAGCACTGTCTCTGGCAAGGAGTTGGTGAAGGAAGAGCGGGAAGAGAAGCAGAAAGCTGGGACTTCACTTGTCTATCTGAGGGCCTTGCAGCCTGTCTGGGTTGGGGTTCAGCAGGTCCCGTTTGCTTTGTTTTTTCAAAGCTGCACAAATCCCAGCAAGAAACAAGTAGAGAGGCCTCCAAAGGTTTCTATAAAATAGCAAACATCGCTGTTCCCTCTTTGTCTCCTCCACCATTGAGGTTCTCACTGAGATTTTTATCTCCTGGATTTCAGAGCAAAACCTTCATAGCCACCAGTAGCTCTTATGTTTCCCTGATGATTACAACATAAGGACATTTTTCTTACAGTAAGAACAATCATTCACTGGAACAACCTCCGCAGGGCCATGGCAGCATCCCTATCACTGGAGGTTTTCAAGATAAAACTGGACCAGGAGCTGGACAGGCTCATCTGGGTTTCCTTTCTCACAAAAGGTTGGACCAGAAGATATTTTGAGGTCCCATTCAACCCAGGTTGCTCTATAACTCTGTAATCTGCTGGCTATATTTGTTCAGTTTGGAAGTTGCTTCCAGTGTTTATTTTAAAGAATTTGAGAATAAAATCTTCTGTCCCTCCATGGGAGTGACCTGGTCATGGAGTTCCTGCAACATCATGCTGCTTGGTCTCCAGATGTGCTGTATCTGCCTGTTACTCATCTACTGGGGTGATGAGCACAAATGGTGACTTTTTGGATGTTGAAATGACTTGCCCCCAGCCCAGCTGTCTTCTCTCTGCTGACCTAATGTGAGAAGTCAGAAACTGCACAGATGAGCCAAGTTGATTTTTCCAGAGGAGCTTGTGATGAAGACCCTCCAGTGGAGCCACTCAAGGCTCTAAGGTGGAAAAGCCTGATGCAGTTTGTGTTGAAAACCTTAACCAGCAGCATCACAGGTACAAGCTGGAGTGGTGAGGGCTGGTTCTGAGGCATTAGCAGAATCTGGTGACAACAATCAGACTTTTATTTGAGACACCACTACTGGAATGTTGTTCTTGAAACAGCAGTTACTGTAGCATCTGAAAATCTCCATCGGTCCCTCTGGAGCTTGGCAGGCATCCAGCAGACAGCCTTCGTTTCACAGGATGCGTTCATGCCTTCCCATCACCCCTGGCCCCTTTGGGGCCCCTCTGCCCCGCACACACCCCAGCCCACTGCTCACTATGCTGGCTCTCTGCCCAGCTGCCACCATCGCTCCACTTCACGTCATTTCCAGCCATTAGGATAAAGTCACCTAATTCCACTTCAGGCAAGGACACAAAACTTTAACTGCTGGCCTGTCCTTTTTCAAGAAACTCTCTTGGGGTGTTTCCCTTGTCCCAGCAGGACTGGGACTGATCATCACCCTGTACTGGGCATGGGTGAGGCTGCACCTCAAATCCTGGCTTCAGTTTTGGGCCCCTCACTCCAAGAAGGACCTTGAGGGGCTGGGGTGTGTCCAGAGAAGGGCAACAGGGCTAGGGAAGGGTCTAGAGAACAAGTCTGGTGAGGAGCAGCCTGGAGAAAAGGAGGGTCTTGCCAACTCCCTGACAGGAGGCTGGAGCCAGGTGGGGTCAGTCTCTTCTCCCAAGGAACAAGAGATAGGACAAGAGAAAATTGCCTCAAGTTGAGCTGGGGGAGGTTTAGGTTGAATATTAGGAGAAATTTCTTCCCCTCAAGGGTTGTCTAAGGCTGTCCCAGGCTGCCCAGGGCAGGGGTGGAGTCATCATCCCTGGAGGAGTTTCAAAGCCTTGGAGATGTGGTGCTGGGGAACATGGTTTAGTGGTGCCCTGGCAGTGCTGGATCAACAGCTGGACTCGATCTTGAAGGTCTCTTCCAAACAAAAAAAAAAATTTATGATTCTTTTGCTTGTTCTCCCTCTCTTCACACCTTCAAGCAACGTGTCCTGTCTCTTGCCAGGGAGCTTCAACCACCCAATTGCCTTTTGGGATTCTGTGGCTCTCAGGTGCTGCTGAAGCCCCTTTGATACACAGCAGGAGATGCAACTCACACTTTTTTTTCCCTGTCTTGCCGGCAGCGTTGCCGTGAGGATGTTGGTGTCGCCGGCTGCAGATGCCATCAGGTTTTGTGACGAGGGGTTTCCTGCAGGGTCGGTGAGCTCTATTGTGCTCCCTGCAGCTGGCTTCCTCCCGCCCAGCCTATATATATAGCAGGAGGCTTTGTGTTGGCCTTTGCTTCAGCACTTGCCTTGTTGGGGTGCTGGTGACCTTTGTTGTCAAGAGGGAAGAAGCAGGAGCCAAAGTTGACTTATTTCATAAGTTGGACACGTTTGTCAGGGAGATTTTCAAGCAGTTGAGACTGTTAATATGTATCTTTGTCGTAGAGGAGGGTGTCGCTTGGCTCAGCTCTGCGCTCAGTGTGCGCCCTTTGGATTTTGCACTTTGGTTATCGGGAGATTGTTTAAAAGCTACGCAGATAAAAAAAACATTAAACATGACAGGCATGTACAAGCAGTTTTAATCTTGTGCTCTGTTTATACATTAGTGCTGTTCCTAAAGGGGAGTTGACAGACTGATTAATAACTATAAAAACATTTTCTCTCGAAGCAAAAGAAAACATTTCATTGAAGGGATGTGTCTCCCAAGCACTGGCAAGATTCACGCTGTTGCTGTTACCTCTGGGAGGCCCCATGTACCTTTATTCTCATCCTGATTTTTTAACCACTGTTGGTTAAAAATGGTAACTGCAGCATTGCCTCATTTGTAATTGTTTATTTGGGGTCTTTTTTGCACGTGCTGAATTGCTTTTGAATGGGAGGTAGGGTTCACTTGCAGAATAGTGGAACTACAATGCCTGAGAGTATTAGTTAACCAAAAATGTACTGAATGCATGGGATACAGTAGGAGGAAGGTGTGCTTCTGGAAAAAGAAACAAATTCAGCTGAGCTGTAGCATTTGGTGATTCATCACCATGGTCTCATCAGCCTCATGGTTGGTGAAACGATGGTGATTACTGGCAGCAGCAGCAGACCCAGACCTCAGCCTTGAGCTCATTCCGGGAAGAATAAACTCTGATTCCTCTATTTTCTGAGACTCCCTAACCCCTAGATTCCAAATTTTGAACTAGTCACAAAGCAAGTTTGCCGTGCAGATTTAATAAGTTGAAGTAAAGAAAGTGTTCCTCTCTGTAGAACCTCTAACAAACAAAAGCCAGAGTACAAGAAATTAGATGCTTAAGCAGTGCTTTTCCTTTAGTTTTGGGGCTCACCTGTCTTTAAAATAGCTGAATAAATATTTGTATGATGTTTAATGTAAATAAATCAGGTGCCTCGTTGTTTATTTTAAAAAACAGCCTAACTGATCATTTTCACCTCCTCTGCTTAAACATTTAAAGTGGTGTGGGTGCCACAGGAGTTGCCACAATGTGGCTTAATAGTGTTAATGAACCACCTTGGTTGGCGTCCTCTGCCTGCTGCTGCTTGAGCTCTCTGCCTTTCCCCTCATTTTGGGGATGATGGGGTCTTTAAAGTCTCAGTGTTAAACCATCCAACACTTGAGACATGACTTGTGTTGTTCTGTGTCTGCCACCACCTCTGCTCCTATCTGGGTTGAACTAGATGACCTTTAAAAGTCCCATCCAACCCAAAACATTTCATGATTCCATGATCTCCTTAATTCTACACACCCATAATTAGCCGCCCGGGGGACCCAGCATGTCTGGCCAGGCACCAGGGTGCTGCCGTAGGAAGCTCTGTGGTAACACATCTGCCTCTGGCTCTCCCTTGCAGGAATCTACATCCTGATCGCGGTCGGAGCTGTCATGATGTTCGTGGGCTTCCTGGGATGCTACGGTGCTATTCAGGAGTCTCAGTGCCTTCTGGGAACGGTAAGATGCGTGGAGCTTTGTGTGTTTCTTGGCACCGTGATGTCCCTGCATGTGGCTGTGCCTCCATTGCTGGAGACTTTTCCAACAGACAGGGCTGGGAGGGGGTAAGAGCACATAGGGGGTCACAAATGACACAGAGATGATACAGAACTGGGAGGAGTGACTGGCACACCAGAGCTGTGCTGCCATTCAGCAAGACCTGGACAGGCTGGAGAGCTGGGCAGA
>JANHGN010001855.1:361-22984 GCA_024605025.1 Megaceryle maxima
CACCAACCGACGCTTCAGACGCCCCAACGACCAAAACACGTCCCCACCCTCCTCCCCCCCCCCCCCCCCCCCCCCCCCCCCCGCACAGAAAAATAAAGTACTCCTTGCATTTAGATCTGAAGTAAATTGATGCTGACTGCTGATACTGGTATCGACATTTAGAAGCTTCGAGGAGCCCTTAAAAAAAGCCAGAGGAAGCAGGATGAATCTGAAGGATATTCCAGTCAGGGAATGTGATTTAGGCACATATGAACAGAACAGGAAAGGATGCATTTTACACTTCCCTGGAGCTCCTGGGTTATGCACTCCTGCAGCACCATTACAGATTCTGAGAAGACCCAGTCTATTATGTTCCTGATTATGCCATTCACTAACACAGAGTCAAATAGGACCATAAAACAGGATGATCTGGCTCCTCATTGCAGAGATGACACAGCAGAGGTTCAAATATTCACTCCACTGCCTGCAATATGGCATTTCCATGAACAACTGAAGCCACGTAGCACAGTTGGCTGTGAATATTTGTGACCAAGAGCCCATGCTGCTTACATATCCCAGTATCTAGCAAAGGCTGCCTCTGCACTTCAGGAGGAGAGGAGCAATGAAGAAAATTGTTTCACAAGAACACATTCACCCACACCTCTGCTTGATCTTCTCACAAACACCACAGGAAGAGCAGCCTGGTACCCGATTATCTCTCTGAACTTCTGCTTCTAGCGCTACACTAATGCTTTGGATTCAAACATCCACCACCATTATCCCAGGACCTTTGCCAGTTTGTGGGGCAGGAGAATTGAGAAGGGGGTATTTCAGACAGTCTAGCAAGCAAAAAAAAAAAAAAAAAATTCAAGGCAGAACAGTACTCACATATTCATCTTTTCAAGAAAAAAAAACAGTTGTAAAGAGGAACGAGTTGTATACTTTACAGTGCTGTTTCTTGCTGGCTTCATTTACCCCAGCAAGCACTCACCTAAAAGATCCAAGACTTACCTCTTGGTCCACCTGGGATCATCCCTATCACTGACTATATGTGAGCTATGTATGCCATTAGGGGATTGATTGCCCATCAATGTCCGATCAGGGCTAACACACCGCCCCTTGAAAGCATTACCTTAGATAACCATCACCAGGACTGATTCAATCACCTCAGATCAGAGTATCTGCTCCCATCAGGTTAGCTGGTCATGCTAACACCATGTGGCAGCAGTTCCAAAGCTGATGAATTTGTGCAGAGTCCTGCAGGAATTTTGAGGCTATAACAGCCCTCCCATTTTGACTCTTGAGATTAGCATGCTTTTTTCCTCTCTCAGCTGCTGAAAAGCACAGATGTACCAATACATTAAAGCCAACAATTTCTAGCTCCCTTTTTTATTTAAAATTTGCTTAATTAAGGCATTTATATTTCTAAAAATTACTGCAAAGTGATTGACCCGGAGGTTGCTCTGAACCTCACAGATGAAAGAATTTACATGAACTTCTGAGAAGCAGCTTTTTCCCAAGTTCATTTGGTTTAAAAATCTTTTTCAAGTGCTTCTTTTGATCATTATAGCTAAATGAAACTTCTTTAGTTGGCCAGGACAGGAAAATACTTGACTTATCTCACCATGAATCTTTTCCTTAAAGCTGATTAGCTCCCATTTCATAGCAGCAATATGCATTCCATCCTCAGCAGCGACTACCAAACCATCACACTGGACCCTTACAACGAAGGAAAATTTACTTTCAAGCAAGCAACTGTGAATACAGCACAATTCACATTTCCTAACATCATTTTAGGTATTATTGCCCATTAGGAACAACAACAGCAGAGCTGAAGCAGTTGATAGAAATGAGCACAAGTCCCAGTTTCGATTGGAGCCTTAGAGCTTTGTTCATTAGGGATGAAGAGATCCCCTTCCCCCTGCAAGTCGAATGCCTGTGTACGTGATTTCAACAGTGATACACGTTCATTGAAAATGTGGAGCACTAGTTTAAGTGAAGATGTAGGGTTTCCTTTGCCTTTGTAGCACAGATATTTTTTTTAAGCAGCTGTAATGGAAATGATGAGGTATAAATGACAAGGATAGCATAAGGGGAACCCCAAGAGCAATATATTTTCCCTGTGTTTTAAAAAAAAAGACATTCGTGTGGATGAGAGGAGTTAGTAGTGATGAAAAGATGTTTGGGCAGCCTGAGATGTAATGGTTAGGACTGTCACTCCGGGATTTTTTTTGACTTTGAGGTGCGTGGAAGATTGAGCTCTGTGTGATTAGTGATTTTTAGGGACTCAAAGCCCTACCTCTGGTCTCTAAAAGACTGTTGTGTGTGAAGAGTTTTTCCTTTCACAACAGGCTTGGGAACAGTGTGGCTTGAAATGAGCAGTATGTTCTGACCCGCTCTAGTCTGCAGCGACTTCACTGTGTGTTCCTTCCAATTGCCAACAGGAATTTTCATTCCTTTTCTGACCTTGACCTTTTTGTTATGGCCAGCAGCAGGAGCACTGCTGCTTCTCAGTCCATCTTTGGTTTACTGCAGGCTGGGTCAAGCACTCTCAGGAAGGCATTTTATGCCTCTAGCTCTGTTTCCTGCATTACAAAAGGGAAAAAAAATGCTATTGCATGGTAAAAAATAAAAAAATGCTATTGCATGGTAAAAAATAAAAAAATAAATGTGCAATCTACTTACAAGAAGCCAGTAATTATTAAATGCTTTTTGAATTATGATGCCACCAATTTGCTCTGCATATTGCAGGTCTCAGCTTCTTGTATTAGTAAAGATTTTGTCAGAGTTCCTGCAGCTTTTCACAGTATATAATGTTTTTGAAACTATAGTAATGCTCTATACTTTTATATAGTGCTTAATATATCAACATCTAGAGAGAGATTTAATTTCTTAAAATAAATGGAGTCCCTCTGTTCCTCTTGATTGCGTAGGGTGTATTAGGAGCTGCAGCTGTTGGCTGCTCTGACTTGATACTGTTTGGGAAAGAGCAGTAACAAATGCTCCTTGGGTGACTGATGCCTGAGAAATGGTTGGGTTGTTTTGCAGCTTCATTTGGAGTTATTTTTTAACAACTTTAAGCATGGATGCAAATCATCAGCAAATAGATGTGTAGTCTTAGGAGAACCTTGTTTATGCCACATACTTTAGAAATGACATGGCTAAAAGCAATGTAAAATATAATTTCTTTTTAAATCACCCACAGTAACATACCAAGAATCAATGTCCATTTTTCAAGTGATTAATTTTCTTTGTATTTCATGCGTAGGTTTTAAGGTTGAGAGTTCTTGTGGTACTTATTCATAAGCCCAGTGAAGCACTGAGGGGTGTAAAAGGTAGGAAGAATCTCCTGGAATATCCAGTGAGAGAATTATTTTGTCAGTTTGTGTTTCTGAGTCTTTTTTAGCCTAGTTCAGTAAGACCACAGTGACTATTTCAGCTGCTTCCTCAGAGACCGTATTTTTACTGCTTTCAAAATTTTACCTGATCTTTGAAATACTTATTTGTTCTCATTTCATTAGCCCTATTTACGTTTAAATATTTCTTTTCCCCTGGTGGTTGTTATTCTATTCTAAATAATTAATTTACGTGGTCTTGTTTTGTTGCTTTTCAGTCTTCCTGTGGTCCAACAGTACGTATTTAGTGCACTTAATCTTCCCTCATGGCAACTGAGGTACCATACTCTATGGTGGGAAATGCACATGTCTTTCATCTGCCTGTCAGCGTTCTCCTAGCACAGTAGAAACCTGCCCAGTTCCTTGAGAGCCTGAGCTGAGCTGCATTTTATACCTGTAGTCACTTGCTACATTTAGTTTGCACCTACACATACGGTGTATGTTAGTGCTTAATACATTTACAGTACATCCTAGTACTTAATACACGTATTTTATTTGGTGTGAGTTCCTGATGTGTGTCCCTTTGTGTTCCACTTGAAGAAATTAACCCTTCACTCACCTGTGGTTAATTTTAGGATCCCTTCCTCTGCCTGGCTGTTGTGTTGGGAAGCAGGGTCTAGGATGATGTGATGATGTCAGTCTTGTCAGATCTGGGTCATGTGGATCAGGATTCATGTGCCTGATTTGATGTGGTGGCGGTGCCCAGAATCACATCTGGCTTTGCTCGTGTGAACCTTACTGTGTACTCCTGATTAGCTTACAGTCTGGGTTAGCCCTCAGCTTGTGTTCAGCTTTGTTATCAATAAATGCCCTAAATCCTTGTCCCACTTAAATACCGACAGGCAGCTTTTCAAGAGGGATAGGAAGGTTTTATCATATCAGTCCAAATGTAGTGTTTTCCTTCCTGCTTGATATTTACTTTTGTGTCCCGTGTAAACTCTGCTTTCCCTTTACTCCCCAGAGGAGTGATTTTTATTTTTTTATTTTTTTTTCAGTTCTTCTCTCTTCCAGTTAATTTTTTTCCAAGTGTCTCATTAGCTGAAGAAAGAACAATGAGTTATTTATAGATCTGTATTCTTCCAGACAGATGCTCTCTAAATAGTGACTCAGGATAAAGCAGTTACTGTTGAAACATGTAGACCAGACTGGGGAATTTTGATGGGTGTTGCTGCGTAGGACAGAAATAATGGGGGAGGAGGAAGCGCCCGATATCCACTTTCTGCTGTAACGTGCCCATTGGCATGACTGGTGTTCAGCAGGGATTGCACCTCTTCTTCTACGTACTTAAAAAAAATAATCTTATCTTCAATTTCTTGTGGCTTTTGGCTTCGGTGTCTATTTGGTTTCTGTGCAATAAGCTATTTTCTTAAGGTAGGTGTTAAGAATTTGCTTGTCCAACAAAGAGTTAAGCTTGCAAAAAGACTTTGGGGGAATAGCTCCCCATCTTATCAAAACACAGTCCTCTCTGAGCGTCATCTTCTATTCTTCTCCAGATTTTAGGAGCTTTGGAAGCTAGAGATTTAGGAAAAGCTGCCCAGGTTACAGAGCTAAAGGAACCATGTATTTCATAACATTTTTTAGTTTGGTTATTTCCACTGCTCTGGTCTTTCGAGTAACTGGAGCATAAAGAATCGTATTCTACCTTAATGCATCAGAGGAAATACTTTAATTTACCTTGAGTTTGTCAAAAGGCAGCAATGAAAAATTGAATCCCATGAGTTTGCCCAGGAAATAAATCCTCAGAAACTATTGTGAATGATCCCTTTGGGTTTTAGCTAGTCAAAAATATTCTTGAATGCAAGCAGAAGCTTTCATATTTATTTCTGGTTAAGAAATGCGTACACCTTTTTCAGCATCTGTTTTTTAAGATACTTACCCGGCTTGTACTCGGAAGTCCTCATGATCACAAAGTCTGTTTCTATACAACTGTGAATGAAATGTCACAGCTATGCCTGCTTTAGTAACACCAAAATGTGATCGATAGAGTTTTTTTCCTCCAGCTAGTGATGAGTAGCATGTGAGTAATTAAGTTTTACTTCCTTCAGACGGCAAAAACCAAAAAAGCAGTGATCAATGAATCATTAAGTGAATTTTAGAGATATTTGAACTTCAGGACAGAACTATGTTAAGATTAAAAGATCTCGGGACTTTCAGGTCGTTTTGGTCTTCATCCTGTGGTTGTAGTGCATGCGCACGAGTCACAGTTACTGCTGTTGGAGGCACAAGGTTTCCTAGAAGCCATGGCAAAGAGAGACAAGAAATCCTTCCCCAGTTTGAGGACCATCACAGCAATCCCCAGCATGGCAACTGCTCATGTTGTGAGGATTTGGGATGTGCTTTTCCTTGGATTTCACTGTACCCTGCTGAACTAAGGCTTTAGAGCATCTGTCAGGTGCTATGTTCCTGGTGAATGGAGGCTCCTGTCCAGCTGAAATTAGTCTGCTGGAAGGCTTCACGTGTTGTAGAACCAGCTAGAATGCAGAGCTGTCTCCAGAACTCAGTTTTGTATATTCAGACATCCCTGGAATTCCAGAATTCACCACTAAACCACCTAGAGGTTGGGAAGTTGATGTCTTGCTGGTCTCCAAGAAGCAGGAGTTAGTTGTCTGTAACCCTTGGCAGACTGTTTGGGCAGCAGCAAACTGCCTGTGTCCCAAACAATTCTCTACCTGCAGCATTAAGATGAGGTAAATGCTTCCAAAAAGCTCTGCTGTTGAAATCCCATTCTGGCCATTAAGAAGGTTAGGTTTTAGCTGGGAAACAGACTGTTGCTGTTGCGGCGTTTCTCAAGCACAGCTCCGCATGCTTGTCCAGCATCCCGATCCAGCCTGCTGGAGACAGAATTTGGGGACAGTGATGAATGTTCTGCTGGGATGAAATGGGAAGGAAGGAAAGAATGTTTATAAAACAGCTGATTAGTGACCAAGGGTATCTGTAAGTTCTGTAGGGCATGAAGGGAAATTTTTAAAAAACTGAGACATTTTATTTTGTGCTGTGAGTACTCATCTGCACTATTGCTGTCCCAGTAGAAGGCTTCTGTATCCTTTTGGCCTTTCTGTAAATTGGTGTTTGGGCAATTAGAACTCAGAGGTAACAGGTAAAACCTGACATGTCTGCTCCTCTCTTTAGGTGTTTGCAGCTGGAGGGTTTCATGCAGCACTGCATGTAGCTGTGGAGCTCCCTGGTTGCTCCTTCCATCCTCCCACTGATGATGGAAAGCAGCAGTGAAGGGATAGAGCTCTCTCTGCTTGTCCCATGAGCTGGAACCTGTTTATTTGGTGAAGAGCAATGAAGTAAAGCGAATGAACTCTCTCCTCTGCCAAGCTTGAAACCGTAGGAAACAAAGAGGGGTATCAAGGGATAGAGGAAAGGTGGTTTCTTTCATTTCTTAGTGTGAAGGTGTCCAGATAAAAACATACGGTTCCCGACTTCCCCACCATCTGTTCTAACCTTTGTGTGTACTTCTTGTGCCTGTGGGGAATAGAAGTGCAAACTTCCAATCCAGATACCTAGCAGCTTTGCATATGGTGTCAAACTGACACCTTTTAATGTGAAACTCGAGGAAATGAGGAGCCTCAGTGTCAAATGTTCCGCTCTATTCTAAGGGAAATGGTTTTGTTTTCAGGGCTGGGAATTTTTCCAGGCCTTCACCATAAGCTTTTGGCAGAGTAGACAATAAGTAATTACAAACTGATTTCCTCCAGTAAACTGCTGAGCTCGTAAGAAAAACAATGTGGTTTTGAGGGTTTGAAGAAGGCGCTGTGCACTGCAGCGTAACAGTTGAGACATCGGGTTGGGTTGTGGAACGGTGATCCTAACAAAAGCTGAGACCGGGGACTGAATTTCCTGGTTGAGCAAAAGGGGCACAAAAGTGAAAGTTCTTTTAGGCCAGGAATTGCATTTTACATTGTCTTTGAGCTGTGTTTAGATTCGACTGATGACAAGCTCCAAAGAGTTGATGCTTTGGAAACTGAAGGACAAGAGGGAGAAATGGGTGAATTTTAAGTTGCTAGAACTAAGGGGATCAGGGTGAAGTGCTTAGATAATTTAAATGGTTCAAAGTCTAATGTAGTCCTGTTATCTCCAAGATAGGACGCAGCACTTTTCTGGCTGGTTTGGTGCATTAAGACCTACATGAGGACTTGAAGGTGTGTTTGATTTTAGTAGAAGATAGGAAATTCCACTTCTATTCATGCAGGGTTGAATGCTTTGTGCGGGCCATCAGATATGATGGATGGCAAGTCCAGCCTGACGTAGTGGCCTTTGCCTCCACCTGCTTCAATGACCTGATTGTCTGAACTCTTTAAAAATATGAGAAAGTAAGACACTAACAATAGTTCTTAAAACACAAGATTCTCCTCTTCATTAGTCAGAGGAATTAGGATCTTTTCCTTTATTTATATAGCTGCACCACTGGAATTCAAAACCCATATGGTTAAAATCGGTTCTATGTACTTTGCTAGAAATAAATCATTGGTAAATGAAATCGTGACTCTACCTGGCTCCTCTGACAGCTGAGCCATTTGCAGTTGTGCAAAATGAGCATTGACACTAAAAGCTGGGGGTGATTTAAGGGGAATGACCAAGTCATTTTGTATCTTGAATATGAGCAACGCTCATTTTTGCACTCCATAAAAATGTTCGTGTTTTCTATGAATGTGAAATATCCATAATCCATGTAGAAATTTCTGAACACATAAAAGCAATGCAAATGAGTCTGAGAATCGAGCTTGTGCCCAGGAGCGCTGGTCCTGTGCCTGCTGTCATGGCCCACAATGGTGGAAAGGAGGGAGTCGACCTCTGTGGATTCAGACTGGTGGGGTTTTTTCCACATTGAGTCAGTGCATTCTTCTCTTCAACGTGTTTGGCTTCCAGAAAACACCACCTTGGTAATGCTGGCGCACAGGGAATAGAACATGCAACTTTGTTCTGTAAAGAAGCAATGAACTGGGATTGCTTACCTCTGTGTTTTTGTGGGTGTTTACTCTGTGGAGCTCGTCACCCATTTATCTGGTGAATTCAGGTATTCCTTTGGGTACCTCGCACTTTGATCCTGTGTCATCAGATTGGCTATGTCATTTCCTCTGAAGTATGCTCAAGTGGGAGTCGAGCCTCTCGGATAGCTTTTTATCCTCCTTTTTTTCCCTGCCTTTGAAATCTTTGTTTACTAAAAGCAGCACAGTCTGTGTTCCTCAATGGTTGCTTAGATACTGTACATAGGAAATGCTGGTGCTTCTGAGCACCTCAGTTATCTTTGATGGTTGGAACTTGACAGCTCTGAAGGATCCAATTTACTTTTGCACAAGTGTAAGTCGAGGGTAACTCCTCTGAGGACAGGGATGTTCCCTGCTAAAGGGAACTGAGCCCAAGGTGCCCTGCTTCATTTGCAGCTCCTCCATCCAGTGTCCAGCCAGCTTCTCTGTGACTTATTATTGTCTGTAATCTCAGGGCCTGGCTCTGTCTCAGAGCAAGGTACTTTGTTGGGAACTCAATCCCCAGTTTTTGGTGTGTTTCCAAGTTGTCGCTAATTTGTGCACTGCTTACAGAGTAAGATCTGACCTTGAGAAATGGTTGGGGTGACACGACAGGGACACAGCAATAGGGAAACAAAGAGCTTTGGAGGCGGAGGTCAGAGGAAGCCCTTCAGTCTGACTACTACAGAAAGACTTGGGGATGGGCTACCAAGGAATGTTAAGGAAAGGTCTGTTTTTTTCAGGAGGCAGCTTTGTAGCTCACAAGAGAGTGAAGTTATGGGTAAAAGCTGGTGTTTGAGGCTGAAAATGAAGAAGTTAAGGATCTGTACACCTTGTAGTTCCCTGCAATTTAGAGTGACAATGCATCACCTACAGCCTGTGAGGCAAAGTTGGCCACCAGCTCAATGAATCTGGATGGATTTTTGCCACCTTCTTTCCCACTTTTTAGCTGGGGATATGAGTGAAGCAGAGGAAATGTTGCAGGAGCTCGATTCCTGATGCCTTCTTTCTTGAACCTTTCTGGCCCCTTCCTTCTTGCTTGACTCTAAGAGCTCTTGGGATGACTTAAGCGCTAATCCTCAGTTCTTGAGGGTTTTTCCAGGCTTAGGCCCTGGAGAAAGTGCATTCCTGGAGTATAACTTGACTTTTTCTTCCTTTATTTTTTGAAGTAGATGATAGGATTTTGATAAATTACCTTGAAATTGCCATTTGTTATGTAAAGGTTATACCCATACACGGCATTTGTTTGAATTCTCATTTAGTTCTGCTTCTAATGCTTGTGCTGGCCTAATTAAATCTTGTTTTCGTGCTGAATTGTTAGATCATCTCAGCCAAATAATTAGATTGGCTGATGATCTGTGACATACAATTTCTTTGTCTTTGCATTTGCAGCTTTCTTTTCGGGAGCGCAGCTTTGCTGTGGGTCTGTCAGCAGATGGACCCGTGAGTGCCGTCGGTGACAGCCACTGCACCTCGGTGGGAGAGGGTGGGTATGAGTTGGGAGGGTCTGGAGCTCCTGCTGACGTGAGGCTTCCACAAACCTTCAGCTGCTATTGTGTGACTTTACCTTTGTGAAAACAGCTGGTATTTCTTTCTTCCCAAGATAATTTTTTTTTACTTTCCCTATCAAAATGAAGCTCTAAATGTTTTATTAAATGAAATCTAATTACTCTGGCTGAGTGCATATCATTAATTTTATTCAAAGGAAGAAAAAAACCTAAAGACAAGTAATTGTGTGAGGAAAATACGCTGTGCCTCCTGAATGCTCCTTCTTTCAAAGCCTGGGTGCTCTTTCTATTGTATTTCTTTGCCCTGATTCTTCTTTCTGTCCGAGCTGGACTCGAGATGGAGCTGCAGGTAATGGGAAAAGTTTGTGTAGGTTCTGGGCCTTGGCTCTCAAGGTCCCTTAGAATCCAGCACAGCTGAAAGCTTCCTGGAAATCAGAGGAGGAAGGTTGAAGAGCACGGAGCTTAAAAGCCGTTCTGTGTGCGCTGCAAAGCAGCTGCTCTGGCCCATCTGCTCTGTTTTTCTGGTGGCGTAACGCATCGGACACAGGCTGACTTGCACTGTGTGAGATGTTGTCTCCCGTCCAGCCCGGGAGTGGCCCAGCTGCAGCACTGGGACGGGACCATCCATCACGGTGGTGCGGAGGGTGTACGCCACGCTGGGCAGCACCAGCGGGAGGGAGAGCACTTAGACCCCTGCCCTGCCAGGGCATCTGCTGCCGGCCAGATGTGGCTATTTCTGGCTGCCTTCTGCTTTCTCCATTAGCTGGAACCTGGGTCTTGCTGCCCCGTGGCCAGGGTCTGGTTTTTTCACACCAGGTGTGGCTCCAGAGGTGCTGGGCAGGTTCAGTGCCTGGTGGGAATTGGCTGTTTCCTTTCTTGTTGGGTTTGTGTAAGGCTTGGACAGAAGGGAAGCAGCTTCTCCACACTGAGCATGTGTACGTTCTGAGGAGCACTCCTTGGCAGTTTTGGCAACATGTTTTACTCTTTATTCCAACTTAATATCCAATATTATCAAGTCAGGTTTTTTTTACTGCTTGGATTCCTTTTCAAACTGGGAGAAAGGCTGCACTGTTGGTTTCTGTGAGGCATCTTGCAGCTGAAAGACCTGGGCTTAGTGGAGTATCCTGTTTGACAGGAGCTTCAGCCCAAGAGCAGTTTGGGCATCAGTTTCAGGATACAAGTTTACTTTATTGTATACTTTTATTTTTAAATTAGTCTCTTGCATAAAAATGAATGTGTCTCATATATAGGCTCCCCCCCTTGCTGTTTTCAGTAGCATTTAGAATGATGCACGTTGATGACTTTAGCTTGTGGAGAAATACTGCACAGCAAGGGAATCCCTGTACATGTTTGGTGCTGGCACCAGCATCTTGTTACATGTACCAGTGTCAGGATTTTCACCTGTCTTACCAAGTATTCTCCCTTAACAGAGATACCTGATATGGGTCCAGTCTTAAAATCACGAGTAGAGATGGATCTTTGCACGAGGATTCGGGTGAGATCGTGACTTCCCTGGCTGCAGGTGCAATAATTCCTTAATGCAGGGAAGGAGGAATCACCTTTCAGTCCATCGGTTTGTTCCTTAGGTTTGAGAAGGGATCAGAGGATGTGTCTGGGCTCTACAGTGTGTGATGAACAGTCCTATACAGCTACATCAATTGATGATCCTAGAGGTCCTTTCCAACCTTAGTGATTCTGTGATGAAGTCTTTGATACCATGTGGTGTAACCAGGGAAATCAAGAATAAAATATTGTTCATAGCTTCTATGAAATAGTTTCACTTATTTTTTCCTGTTTCATCATTACCAGTAAACAATATGCAGTTATATTGTTTTCATTATTCCATTTAAACAACTTGGCAGTGCTGATTTAAACTTTTATTCTACCTAATGTCATGCTTAGACCCTAAATGAGCTTTATCCAAACTCTTCCTTAGGTAGACAAACAGAAAGAAATGGATTAGAAAAGAGCAAAGAAATGGATTACTTGGGATTTTTTTTCTTGAAGTACCTTTAAAAAAGCAAACCAACTGCAAAGCTTTCTAAGAATCATTAAATATTTAAAGTTAGTTCATTAGGAGTAAAAAAAAAAAGGAGAATTTAAGCCTTTAAATCCTTTCATCTGCCCTGATGTGAACTGGAGTGTTTAATGCCAGGAACCCTGGGATGCTTGCTGCTGAGGCACCTCTTACTTGTCCGGACCAGTGCCGAGAGCACGAAGTAAGGTGAATTTTTCAGCCTGATAGTCACTTTTGAAACCAGTTCTAGTGTTCTGGAATGAATCTAAGAAATGTAAATAATATTATTTTAAAGGAATATTGGGGGGGAGCTGGTTGGTGTTGAGAACAGTTTGATTAAGGAACTTCCTTAAATTTCATCTGTGATGTATTCAAGGAAAATAAAAAAATAGAGGAGTAGAGGGTAGGGACTGAAAGCCAGCTCCCTAAGGAACCCATTTTTGTGGAATAGAGGGCTTGAAAATGGCAAGAAGTGTGTTAAATGTGCACAGGGTGGGCAAATGGGAGTCAAACACCAAATGATATTTTGCTAGGATGCTCTTGAAGGGTGCAAGGCTTTGCTGTATTAAATGTAAAATTGAGATCTGCTCACCTGTAATCCTTCCACAGGCATGGACCTGCTGGGTGCTGTCTCGTGCTGGGTCATAATGGGGGCAGGGATTAACCTCCTGACTTGACAGTTTAACAGTAGAGGGTTTTCCAGTGAAGATCTGACAGTTAAACAGTGACCTTGCTGCTCTGACCTTGCTGTGTAAAGCCACAGAGTAGCCTTGAGACAGCCTTTTGTCTGAAAGCTGAGGTATGAAAGCAAGACAGTCTGTCACAAGTGGGGAAGCCAGGCACCAGCTCTACAGAATCCCTTCACCTTCTGTTTTTCTGAAGGAATCCTATCCCTTCACCTTCCTTCTGTTTTCTGAAAGGTGTATCCCTTCACCTACTGTTTTCCTGAAGGAATCCTAGTTGCTCCCCGTGGTGCTGGGGTGGGTGCAGAGCTAACTGCACAGACAGGCGGAACAATCGCCACCCTCGTGGGCGTTACTTTCTTAGGTAAGAAAACTGAATATTTTGATTTTGGAAAATTTCCATTTGGAAAGGTTTTCCAGTTTGCAGATGTTTCAAGTAGAGCAGTCTGTGGATGGTTGGGCTTCATGATCTTGGAGGTATTTTCTGGCCTTGATGATTCAATGTGATCGATGTGATAACAATTCTGTGCTCCTGCAGCAGAGCCACAGGCTAGAAACAGAGGTGTATTATAGAGAAATCTATGTAATCCTTCTGCCTTTCAGACACCCTGACTTACATAGAGCCTTCCAGCACAATTACCTTTCATCTTCACTGGATGACTCTTTCACCCTAGTCCTTGGAGGGGTTGTTTGAGGCTGTCCTGCCAAACTTATTTCATGCAGCTGGCTCTGCTGAGACAAGTGTAGCGCCAGGCTGCTTAAACCTCCCTGCCCAGAGCACCCTGCTGTGTGTGTGCTGCGGGGTGGGGAGGGCGAGAGATAACAACAGGCAGTGGAGAAAACAGTGCCTCTGACTGCAGGAGAAAGGCTGGCGTGTGAAAATATTTCCCCATTACTGCTTGCTGAAGTAAACAAGAGCACTGGTGACAGGAACTGTATACGTTTTCTGTTCTTTCCTCATTATCAGCTCCTGTTTTTGACGAGAAAATCCCCAAACTGCAGAGTAGGCAAAACCCCTGTTGTGTGCCAGGCTCTTGGAGCTGCTAATGAATGCTGATGGAGGAGAAGGGCTCCAGTCAGGTGCTGATGTAAATGGGATTGTCAGCAGGTCAGAGACAAACAGGAGAAGGAAGGCAGACGTTTAAAGAGAATGATTTAGTGAGATAATTTGTATGATATTTTATTCCTTTTATACAGTAAAAGAAAAGCCTCTGAAAAACATAAATGAGAGAGGAGACGGCAACTGCCTGTGTCTGGGGAGTTCAAGGCTGTATGGGAAGGTGACACTCGAATCGGTTTGATAACCATCAGATGAGATGCTAGCTCTTGAGCTCAGTTGCGGGCAAGAGCACTGCTTGTCCCCCTTCCCCTTTTCCCTCTCCAATCCAGTACGTGAAAGAGGGAGGAACAAGGTTCAGGGCATGTCCCTCTCCCTCCACCCTGCCACGGTACAGCGATGGGAATTGTGTACTAGGAAACTTGTCATGAACGAGTCAGCCTCTCATCAGGTGCAGATCTCTGAATCCATGGAGGTCATCATGACAGGACTTGAGTGGGAAGCTTTGCCTTGTGTTCTGTCCCTTGAGAGCTAGAACAGGGGTTTTTTTAACCTCTTTGTCACGGGTAGATAGATGGTTTCAGAGATCACCTCCTGCACTGTAGCCGTGTTCCCCAGCGTGCATCAGTGTCAGGTGCTTAGTCTAAAGCAACCCACGGTACAAAAGGAAGGGTGCAGTTGGGTAAATCAGTTCCATAATTCAAGACATTTATGAAAGGCCACCTGAAAAGGTGTGTGTTGAAAGCCAAAGGCTCTCATTTTCCTTCCTCTCTAATGCTGTTTTGTGCTGAAATGGGATGTTTATATGAGAAATTGCTTCCCTAACCTTATAGAGAGGGCAGTGTCGTTGCAAGAGTGCTGTCACATTTTGCAGATTTCCTGTTTGCAATCAAATCTTTTTTTTTCTGAACAAAACCTGTGTGCCTTAAGCATTGCACAAAGTAGATGAATGTTATTATTTAGTGCTTCAAAATAGACAAGTCTCCTTGAAAAGGGGAAGGTGATGAGTTCTGTGTTTGTGTCTCTCTTGTAACTGCGGCATAATACAAATTCAAAGTTATTCTGATTAGAATTTTTAATGATCAGAATAATTGCCTTTAGCTGCCTTACACCTAATGTCTGTGTTCTGCATCAACATGCAGGTGAACTAAGCACAGAGCTCCCTCATGCTTGGAAATGATTGCAGCCCTTAATGAGCGTAAGAGCCTGTTCCCCAGAGATACTGAGCACCTTTGTGTTGGACTGCAGTGTGTGCTTGAGGAGCTTAGAGCTTCTCCAGGATCCACCTCTGTATCTCTATGGCTCAGGACCTGAATAGGTTCCCGGTAGGCCACAGAAGAAAGCAGCCTTAGGACAGAATCTGGATGAGCCCTGCAAAGGCTCAGTTCCTTCCAGATGCTGTTACATGAAGTGCCTGTTTCAGTGGACAGAAAGTTGACATCAAATCAGTCTGTGAACATTTGATTTCAAATTCTGGTGCCCCTGAGGAAGGCAGAGCATTTACCCTCCAAGAGGGCTCTTTCTTCTTCGCAAGCTTTCTGTCTCGCTGAATGTCTCCCGACTTCAGTTCCTTTTCTGCCCTTTTTCCCCACCTCAGTTTCTAGGGAGACAGCCCTGAGGGACAGGTCAAGCCCTTGGCATCGCAGACTGTGCTCCAGACAGTCCTGAGGCTTTCAGCTCTCCTGTGGATGTCTTGATGAGTTTATAATTGGTACACACGTGAGCATTCATCGAGTATGGAGCTGAACCCGTGTCCATCTTGAGCTGCAACTGGAGCTGGGCCCTCCCTTTCTCCGAGTTATTACTTATCTGTATCAAGTAGAAGAGTTCTGACAGAGAAAAAACCTGCAAGAATAGTTAGTGGGATGAGTGGATGGTTACTGGGCTACGCAAACCAGGCCTAGTTTCCCAGTCAGACTCAGCCAGAGCCATGTAGTTAATTAGAAACTAGATGAAACTCCAGTGGTCAGAGGTGCTGGTGGTCCTGGACTTAATATCCCATAGGGCTAAGGATTTTTTTCCCCCTAAAAAAATATATTTAAATCAATACTTCGAGGAAATGTCATTTCTACTCATCAGCTTTTTCTCATGGGGTAAAATGCATTGTCAGAACAGTCACCATGAGTTCCTCTCTTCCAGCTGAATTGATAAGCCTTGTTTGGAGCTGGATGAAGGTGCTCAGTTGTTGAGTGTTTGATCTTTTTTTTATCCTGATGGCTGTGATGCTGAAACCAGCAGAACCTTGTAAGAAATCAGTGGGGTTTTTTAGGCTTCATTTGGTATGCAACTCACGCTCGTGTTACACCTTATCCAAATAAAAATCCTAGGTCTTTTTATAGGTTCTATAAAAACACTTCTGGTAAACACTCCATGCGTATTTGCTATTTGTATCAAGCTCACATTTGGCCGCTGCTGAAGGCAGAACTCTGACCATGATGAACTGTTGTGGGCAGTCTTATGGTCTGTGGGTGACTACATCCGTCAGCTCTTCTGAGCAAAGTCACCTGTGGGGTGGACAGTTGTTGACATGCTGAAAATGGAACCTCATCATGTTTATAGAGACCCAGCTATTGCAGAATTACCTAACCACGTATTTCTTAGTTCCTTGTCGCATGTGCCGGAGAGAACCCAAAATCAGCCTTCTTCATTACACTGTCCCTGGTCTTTCGGGTCTCTTTAAAGACTCTTGTGTAGCCCAAATGTCCCGGGTTAGAAAAGGGCACAGCTTTGGAGATAGCAGGAGAGCTCTGGTGATCTATGTGAACTGCAGCTCTGGTACTACCTTTAAAAGCAAAAGCGTGGGGAGAATGTCCTCTGTTGCAGATAGCAGCTGCTTCTGTCCTCTAAGGATTTGCCAACACTTGGATATTATTGAAGTGACAATTGTTGTAAGTAATCAGGGTATGACTAACAGAAGCCTAACCTAAACTTTTCCTGATGTTTGAGTATAGATGAAGACACAAAGCAGAAGAGACCACAAACATCTTCATATATTTGCAGTTATCAGAAGTAACTTTTTAAGAGACTATTAAAGTTCTTGAACACAAACCTTAAAGTTTTGTCCTTGAAATTGACAGACATTTAGAGTTGGGTTTTTTCCTTAAATCTGAAGAGACATGTGCAGAATTAAGAAACTTTTCTTAGAGTTCTATCTGTTAATAATGAATGAGAGCTGAAACCAGGCTGTAGCTGTTATGCAGATGGGATGGTTTAGCTATTTTTATTAAAAGTCAAAATGTGTGAATTACAAATATATGCAGAGACAATCTCTCAAAGGATATTAAAAATCCTTGCGAATGTTTCTGACATGAGGAAACTACCAAAAAAATATGCTTTCACCCTGAGCAATAATGACAGTTTAACTTGGAAGTAATGGATATCTGGGGGATTGATCAGTTATTGTGTTCAGAGAATGTGAATAGGAGATGAAAAGGTGAATAGGAGAGGGTGATTATTCCTCACAATACTGAGGACAAAGAAATAAACAATGATAAGTTCAGGTATCAGATTTAACTATTAAAAGAAAGGGCTTCTTATGCACACCAGGTAATTAAATCTTGGAGCTCATAGCCATGGTAGAGACAAGATATAATGAGTTAAAGAAAAAGGAAAACGAGCAAGCTGTAGCCTTCGGTCATCCCATTGTGGTGCAGAAATCTTCTTTCCAATGGAATGCCAAACCTCCCCAGCAGTCACACCTCGGTTGCCCTGGTTCTTACACTTCTGAAGGCTCCACAGCTGGAAGCTGTGGGGAGGTAGGATGTGGCATTTGAAGGACCTGCCATCTTATAATCCATAAGGGCTTGTCTGCAGTATCCTGAGGACCTGGATAGGAGGGGAAATGTGTCAGTCTGTGTTTAAGAACAATACTTTGCTTGCCTGTGGGGTGGGCTTGGGGACACAGTTCTCAGGAGCGGATGCGGAGTCTGTGGAAAGGGAGAAGGTATCTCAGTGATTGGTGGCACCTCATCTTGTCACTGAGGGCACCTTGGCTGTCTCACGGCTTTGTGATGGCAGCAGAGCGAGCGGTGCTGTGTTCTTGCGTACACCTGGATTTTCTTCTGCAGAAAAGCTGGTTAGATGGGCAGAGAACTGGCTGTGGCACCCTCTTAGCTTCCAGGTAGGCTGCTTGGAGGACGAGGATTCCTTCTCTGCAACACCAGACACAGCCAGTTCACATGTCCAGCCACCAGGACTGGTGACGTGCTGTGAAGTGCTTCACTGCGGGGTCAATTTAGTCTTGCTCTGCAGCCGTGGCAGCCTGGGCACTGTAAGATGACCACTGAGACTGGCTCTTGTGACTGCTCCTGACTTGCTGAATGAATTTGAGTAGCTCAACTTGGTACTTGGATTTTTTTTTGCCACTTTTTTCCTGGTCTGTCTGTTCAGGGTGAGCATGACTTGGCAGCTGCGTGTCTAGAAGACACCAGATTGCATTAAGGCAGCTTTTTTAACCATCAGCATAGTTGATTAGCTGGGGTTGGGCACAGTGGCCAGTTGGAATTGTGACGTGTGTTCAGGAACACCCACCTGAATATTTCCACCTCTACCTGCACTGCCACGGAAAGCTTTTCAGGACAGAGTCCCTTTTGCTTGATGTGTTTGTACAGTGCCTCACAGTATGGACCTTACTGTGGTTGCAGCCTGCATGAGCTACTACTTAGATGTAATAACTAGTAATAATTAAGAATAATTGCTATCTTTAAAGGGAAAGACAGTGTCTCTTCTTACTGTGCATTCAGTTTTTGCCCAGCCAGCGTGGCAGCTGAACGACAATACACTAACTTCATCTGTTTTTCAGTTAGGTTTGGTGAAAGCTTTACTAAATTTCCATTCCAAGAATCAGACTAAATCCAAATGTAGAGCTCTCCATGGATTTATAATATGTTTAATCCTATAAACTATTGCAAACGATAGCAATGCTGTTGATGCTATTTTTAGGGGGACAGCCTAAAATCCTATAAACATTTAGAGGTGTTATCGAACATCAGAGGAATCGTACAAGGGACACTAGTGGGCATGTTCACTTCCCATTATATTTGTGGGACCAATTCTGATGACTGCTCAAAGTATCTGGGTTCATCAGCCATTTAATTTTTCTCCTGTATCCCCCTGACTATTGATTTGGAGGATAGCTTTGGGGATTTCAGTCTCTCCGTGTTATCCTTCTTGTGATTATGAAGGAAGTGCACACGCTGGAGGAAGAAGGGAGTTGACCTGGTGGAAAATGTTGAATTCAGATCACTGTTTAGATCTACAGCAAAGGTGTTTGTAAACCCTTCTGTTACTGACATCCATTCCCATTCAGGAGGTCAGATCTAGGAAACTGTTCCCATAAAAATCTAGATCATGTTCTCAAAAAATGTCCTGTGCATTTAAGGGCTTAATTCACAGAGAAACAGCTTTGAATTTGTCCGTTGTTCCCTTTAAGGGACCAAAACAATGTTCTTACCGACCTTCTGCAAGCCAAGACCAGGAGCAGCAGTTGTGTCTTGCTAGTGCAGTATCTTTGCTAACAGAAATGGCTATGAAAATGAGCACTAACTTTCTCCAGAACAGAACTGGCTTTGATGCCTCTGCTGTACGTGAATTTGTGATGGGCTGTTAAGGATTAGAAACAAGGAGAGTGTAAGTGTTGCTGTTGGTAGGTTGTTGCTGAAAACAGTGAGGAGTATTGAAGTGTTGCTTGCTTTATAGATTTACTTATTTGATCTTGGTGTCTTCAAATCTAGTGACTTTTTCTAGTCTGGAAGCTGACTCTAAGGATCTTTACTAATGAAAAGTGACAGACTAACTGGGGGAGTTGATATTTTCAAGGACTGCAGCTGCTGTAGCATTTCCTTCAAAGAGCTTTTACATACACCACAAGGGTCTACACAGCTGTGTAACTCCAACTCTTACTCTTTTCCCAGCTCCCTAAGACTAGGCAATCATTTGTGTGACCTACCCCAGTGTAATGTCATGTTACTGGTGACTGTGTGTAGCTGCTGCCATCTCCAGCATGGTCAGCTGGATCCACAGCAGCCGAGGTTGTACGTGTGCCTGAAGGTGTATGCACACAGAGGTTAGCTGGCATATGCCAGTGTGTGTATATAGGTGTGCACCTATACACAGAGGTAGAAACTGTGCTGTTTGTCAGCCTCAAGTGTTTTGTAGCTCATGAAAGCCAAGTGAAATCACCATCGCCATTAATCTGCAGTATCGAGCTGCACTGTTACAGTTTATTGATAGAAATCTACATTAACTATGATTTTTTTATACATCTTGTGATTTTCCACCCCAGTGTTTGCCTTGTGTGTTTTAAGAGATAATAATGTAATCTTCACACTGTACTATGCTCTCCTGTAGCTTCAGAAGGAGCTGTTATCAGAGGACTTAAGTTCTTGACTTCTCTTCTGCTTCAGAAAAATCTGACACTTCAAAATAGCGATCAAGAGCTTCAAACTGCAACTCATGAGTCATGTTCAAATCCTATCCGTTCCCCTACTATGGCCCTGATTTACCGATGGAAAATGACAGTGTTTCTTCCCCTCTCCAGTGGGTTGAGAAGGGTATGAGACGCCAAAAATTTTTATTGTGAAGAAGCCAGTAACTTCAGGCTACGTTCAGTAGAAAGTACCATCTATCCTGCTGCAGAACCCCCTGCATCAGAATGCAAGAATCCACCCCAGCTACAGCAAATGAAAAGTGGGCAGTCTGCTGAGAAAATTTTGAATATTAATAGTTAGCAAATTTTGTAAAAAATCTGTTGGGGAGATAAGGAGTTGGTTGAAGTCATGTTGGTAATAGCAAACAAAAAAATGAAGATACTATTACAGAACATCTCTTATGGAGAGCTTCATGTTGCTTTTTTTTCCCTGTGTGGAGAACCATAGTGTCCTTCTACTCTTGTCACCATAATAAAAACTTCTCTACTCAGAGGTATCCACTAGAGTGATATTAATATAAGGCTAGAAAAGAAGTTCTTGCCCCATGTCCCAAGTTACCTGCCATTTCACCTGTGCTGTTTAGGGGTCTGGACTTCAAGGTGGGTTACAGAATCAAAGCAAAACAGAACAAGGAACACCCTCAAAAATGTTTGCTCAGCTTCTTTGCTGCAGGTCTGGGAGTGGAAAGGAGCAGGCTTAAGCAGGGAACTTTACAAGGTGGCTTTTCAGATGAGTAAAGACTGCTGGGACCGTACCCCCACTGCATTCTGACGGTCACCAAATGAGTTGAGGCTGGTGTTGTAAACCCAGGGTCAACTTTCCTGGTTACCTTTAAAGCAGTGGGATGTACCTTTGCCGGCTTTTGTTTGAGAGTCTAATTTGATGTGCTGGGGAGTCTGAACCTTTGTCCTGGGTTCATTTTTGTGCCTCTGAGCTGGAAAGCGCTACCGGTGTGGGTGGGATTGATCTCGGTGGTTTAGTTCCTGGATGGTAATAAAAATTCCTGCCATATGAGGTGACTGTAACAAGGTGTAAATTAGATATGGACGATGTCATAAATGCACAATGACAACTTGGGGACACAAAACTCGAGGAGAAAGACTTATGCTGTAAATGCAATGTGTGGAAAATGAGAATGCCGGTGTTCTGAGAGGCATAGTTGGGTTAGATGGCAAGGAATCTACCTCCATCCTCTAGGGCTTTGAGATACTTGGACATAGAGTGGCATATACTTCACATTGCTGGATTTTGCACGGTCTTCCATTAGTATTTTTGCAACCCTCCATCATCTTGATGAACTATGAACACGTGTGAGGGTAACATCCTCCTGTATGTTATCGTTTGCTGCTAGAAAATATCAAATCGATTCATGGTGCTTTTGAACAAGAAGGAATATTGTGGTTGCTATGACTATCTTCTTGAAACTTCTGCCTAACATAGTTTGCCCCATTATCTAGCTTGTTATTGTTTTTATAGGTGCAGCATGTCTTTTGGAAATGCTTAGACATCTTGAGTGATGGGAAATATCAGTGCATCCCTAGATAAGTTAACCGTAAGTTAGCCCACCTCACTGTCATGCTTTGAAATGGCTTCATGAGTTGTTTTTTTCTTTTTGTCCTTAACTTTATTAGGTTAGATGACAAACATGTCAGAGTTTTGTGGGTTGTTTTTTTCTGGTTGTAAAACATTTTCAGTGAAACCAATTTTGATTTCGAAAATTACCCAATGTCAAGCAAGAAGAAAATAAGTTAAAAGCTCTTCAACAAGTGGTTTTTTAACCCTGGGAATTGTTTCAAATTACAGCCAAATGGAGAATTACTCTCAATGCTCAAATTTCCCATAATTTGTTTTTGGTTCCTGATTCACTTACTTGACAATATTCATGGTAGCTTTTAGATATCTAGTAACTCAGTAAAAACAACATGTTCGTGTTTCTCTGGTAACAACTGGTTCGTGCTTGGGACCATAAAAATATCCCTTTTGAAGTCACAGATCACACATATGGTGGTGGTGGTAAAGAATCCCAGCCAGGGTTGCAAGACATGATGGCTTTTTTCCTATGGTCTGCAGAAAAAAACTTCTTCCATCCAACAACGGTTGAGGGACCATATGAAATAAGGAAATGGGCAAATCCCCCTAGTTTGTGTGCTCCTGCTTTGCAGCAGAACTTCTGCCTGGAACCTTTCCTGCCCAATCTCAGCTTGCTCCCTGGTGCCAATTTAGTAGAAGGTATATGCCTTGTCTCAAAGTTGCTAATTGCCCTGAAGATTTTTTTTTTCTTTCTATTTATTTACTGATATTTTCCAGGGTAGACCCAACTAAGCTGTGATAAATAGGATTCCAAGGCGTATGGCTGGCCAGAGTCAGGGAGTCATGGCCATTGCCCAGAAGCAAGCTGCCCTTCATTGTGGTCAGTGCCATTCATTATGTGCATCAGCTGCTTGCTTGACCCCGGAGTGGGTGCACTTGAGGATCTGATGGATGAACGTAACGGCGGTTAAGCTCCTCAATGACAAATATGCTGACCTTTAAAAGCTGGGGTCTCTTTTCCGATGTATATCAGCAAACAGGCATTTGGGGAAG